>JAAGKR010009708.1:0-25623 GCA_011419295.1 Clarias macrocephalus
AGTTAAATCAGCTCCATTATTACTTAACCAAATGTTTCCAGCTTTCCTTTTACAACACATTTCTGACAATTCATCTGAATATCTTGTCTTTGTAAACAATATGCCAGCAATATATCCGTATAGGTTTCATGCTGTGTGTTTAACTATAAGACATATCATTGAAATGAATGTTTTGTTGCAGTCTCTATTAGGGAGCTGTGTATGTTGGAAGTTTCATTACGTCTTCTCAGATTTTCATGTGAAATTCTCAGGTTTCCTTCAAACTCTCCAGTTTCTTTCCTTATTCTCAGGATTTTCTTTAATAATCTAATATTTCTTTAATATTCTTAGATGTTTGTTTTGTGATCTCAGGTTTTATTCAATATTCTCACTTTTTAATGAGTGATGGCTCGTTAATTTTAATGTTACATCTTAATAAGCAATAAACAAGCAAAGGTGACTTTTTAGCCTTGCAGAATGAGAACACGTCAATATTTTGCATTATGTAGAGTTTTATTAGCTTTTTCTCCTATTGTGTAACAATCATCTATTTTTATACAATTAATGAAATGAAAGTGTTTTAATGTTTATTATTTTTGTATATTGTGATGATCTGTGTTTGACTCGAGTAAATCACATGCAGGGAAAAATTTATATCACATAAGTGTATAACTGCTCTACTGCACCATGTTTATGTTTTTATTTTGTTTATTTAGGACTTTTTAGGAATTGCAAATCAAATGTCACTGTTCTTATACAATAACAATAAAGATTCTATTCTATTTTCAGAAACACACAGATAAATACACAAACTCACATAATAAAATCATTTTCATAATTTTAAAATAATTCAGAGTTAAACACATGATGAGGACTTAATACCAAAATTACACACATCATAACTCCAGACATAAAGACTATTTAGAGGTTGTGTGTATATTATTAATTATATATATGTGGCATTTTTTATTTCATAATTTGTGAAATTTTAAACATAATAATAATATTATAATCATTATTAAGCAGTTGCATAAATACAGCGCCCTTAGCAGGTCAATTAAAAGAAAGAAAAGTTTCTCTAAACTGAAGTGCTTTACTGCCATCTCGCAGATGAAATCTGCTATTAAAATCCACATCAATTCATTTTATGATATGATTATTAATTAGTAATTATTGATGTTCATTATGTTATAATCCAGACTGTTAGAGATAAATGCATTTATCAGATAAGTAAATAAAATAGAATGTAGTCTGAGCTATATGAGATTTTGCTGATATGATATTATGATCTCTTGTCTGTCTGTCTGCAGACGGACCGGCTTGCAGAGAGACTAGTAGAGAGCGTACTAGTACAAAAAAACAACCCTAACACAGACTAAATGTGTTTGCATGATTAAAAAAATGAAAATCAACAGTTATGTAGCTGTGTGTGTGCGCAATAACAATGTAAAGACAAATTTTGCATTTAAAATCATTTTGGGTACCTGAAATCAAGCTCCTCCACAACTTCCCCTACACAGAGAGAACGCCTCATCCACCAACAATGGCGCAGAGACGGAAATGACGTGCGGCGTGACGTCACTCCACTTGCTCTATTCCACATAAATTGTGTACAGTATGAACTCTGACTACATTCTCAACATGTTTTCTCTCCATAACTCTTCTACAGTTCTAACCCTTCTAACCCTTCACAGTTTCACAATAAGACAGCAGTTTTACAGTCCATGTGCTCTCTTATTCCAACATACAAATGAAAGAAAATACAGTATTATCCAAACTGTCTTTGTTCTGCTATTTAAAGCTCATTTAACTCCACTGGTAAGAGAAAATCTAGGTGCAGATACGCTGCTTTACAGATTAGCATTCCATGCTAATGTGGCGAGGTGATGGGGGCTGGATCAAACTCCGCCGATCCCCTGATTTAACAACTGTAGCCAATTACGCCACCTTGGGAATTGCACCCAAGGAAATAAACAACCCTAGTTACTAAGGCACAGAGGTTCATTCACTGAATAGGCAAGAGGCATGGATTTCATACACAAATGTTTATTCACTCACAGACAATCATAGCAATTCGAAATTTATTTATAACAATAGTAAAAATAGTTGCAACATCAAGGAACTACTACACTAAGAATGATGCACATTAAAATCTACAATCATCAACTTGGAGCTTGAGCTTACCAGTGGATGGCAGAATAAAAGAGAGAAGGGGATGAACATCCCAGCAAGAGTCACCCCAAACACACGTGAATCACACCCCGACACACAATTCACTATGACAATCGGCACAAGCAGGTGACCAACACGCACACGGGAATGGGAAAACAACCCCAATACGTCGCACTGCTACCACCGGTAGCTCACAGCTCTACAAGATTGGGAATGTAATTAAAATAAAACACAGTCAGCAATATAGAAGGAAGAGACAAACAACTTACAATATAATAGCAAATTCTCAGATAGAATGCATGCACCGCAGCAATATGGCAAAGCAACCCGCCGTCAAAGAAGCAGTCATGCAACATAGCAGTGAGGCATAATGCATATAATTACCCACTAACAGTAGAGTAAAAATAAACAAAAAATAAATAAAAGTAGCAGTACTCATGCAACGCAATATTCATGCAAAGCAGAGTTAATAAAAAAAAACAAATGCAAGCAAAGTTAATGCAGAGCAAAGGCAAAACAAAATTAAGGGAAAACCAAAACAAAACAAGACAAAGCAGTAAGGCGAAACAAAGCAGAAAGCAAGACAAAGCAGCAGCGGTATAAAATGTACTAAGTAAAAAGTACATACCTGTCCTAAAACGTTAGATGAACAACCACTAGCAATCCCGGTTACCACCAGCAGGTACAGAAAACGAGCCACTTACCGAAACCAGTAGGGCAATGTTGTTCAAACGGAAACCCAAAACTCTAAGTGAAAACTATGACAGGCAACAATAAGTACCCGAAGCAATGATCACAGAAAAATTAGGTGTATAGCGTTCATACCTGAAACGAAACCGGAAATTCGGCGTGCAGCAAAAAAAGGCATGCGCTCTGAGACGGAAGCGGAAGTCAGACGTGCAATGAAGCGATGTGCACTCCACTCGAAGGAGAGTCAGCAATAAGGGAAATCACTGTTGAGGAATCCAAAATGACTCTTCAAATCAATTTAAACAATTGCCTCTGCCCATTAGCATAGACCAAAAGATAGCAACAAGCATCCATACCTGATATGAAAGTGAAAGTCAGGTGCACTAAACAGCACGCGTGCACTCTACAAAGGAGGATTAGTGGGAGAGGATCTCACCATTAACGAGTCCAGAGGAAACCTAAAAAACATTTGAATGAGTACCAGTCCATAAGCATAGCCAAGCGACTGCGAGGAGCATTCTTACCTGTGGCAACCCGGAAGTCAGGTACACAACAAAAAGGGGCGGGTGCTCTATATGAGAGAAAGCACTCTTCCACCACCTTTATAGCAGCCCACAGGCAAGCCGATTGGCTAGTGCTGGAATGAACTGAAACACTAACCAGGTGACCCGGAAGTCCTTCAACTGAGGTTATGGCAGTATACATAAAACAGTGCAACCTGTTCTGAATAAGGCATCCCACTAATAAAGATAACCCACATGATGAAGCCACAGCTCATCCTGCTACACTAACACAGAGCTCCAGCAAATAACGGAGATTCCCAGTTATGTCAGGGGGAAACTGGTCAAAGTCAGTCAGTCAGTTTCGTCTGTATCAGCAATGGGGTGCTGCTCTCAAGCAGATTCTCATACTTAATTTGAGGCAGCGAAGTGTTCATCGCTGTGCAATTTGGTATCCAACTTGTGCCAATAGTTGGTTATTTCCCAATAAGGTTTTAATTTTTTCACTTTGCTACTATTGGATGTTGGCCATTTGCTCTTCCTTCCGCTCTATCAGTCAGCTGTTTCTTTCCTTCTTTCTCTGTATTTATTTCTGGGGACTCTCATGTAATGGTTCAAGTGATACCATGTGGTTCTGTCTTCCACCTGAACTGCTGTTGGAATAGCTGCTAGGACCACCTCCTGGATTTGTATTACTTCCTTCTACCATTTGTAGATACATCTGGTCTCCTGGGACAACTGGGCATGGTGTGTCTTTCTCCACTTGGGCTCCATGCTTTTTCCTGCACATAGATTACTTTATATATTGCAGTTAGTTTCCTCATTTGCAATTGAGGGGCTTATAGAATATAACACAGTCAGGGGTCGACCCGTAATGGATTCATGCAGGTTAGGTGTGTTTTTCCATTAGTTTGCATGCGATAGCTCATTAGCACAAGGGGTAAAGCATCAAACCAGTTAATTTTATTCTTTGTACTATCCCACTGCGAATGTTCAACACACTCAAATCTTTACTATTGTGTAGTACCTGCTTTACAGCTTTCTGAATGAACACTGATCTATTATCCAAACTGATCCTTGGAATTCCAAATCTAGGAATCATTTTGCTTGTAAGGACTTGATAACTGTTCCTGCTCCTTCATCTGCAGATGGCATTGCTTCTACCCATTTACTCAACCTGTCAATTATTAAAACCATGTACCTTTTTTCCTCGAGCATCCTTCACCATGTCCACACAGTTCACCACTTAAAAGGTCCGTCCAGTACCAGTATATGGCTAATAGGTGTTGCTGTTACTTTTCTGACATTATGCTTAGCACATATATCTCACATGAAGCTAAGAACTCATCAACCATATCATACAGATATGGAGACCAATACCCTTGGTTTTTAATTTTTTCACAACCTCTCCACTGGCACAATGATCAGATCCATGAGCATCTGGAATCAAAATGTTTAACAGCACTGTGTGTACAATGATTAAACCTTCATGTGAACACCGCACACCTTGTGCATCCTTCTGAGCTCCCCTCTGGAGCCACATCGAGTGCTCGTATGGACCTGCTTGATGTTGACTTCAAATAATATCCCCCAACTGAGGCTGCGGTTCTATAAGGACTCTTCAAATCAATCATCACCGCCACTTGACACCTTGATGCGTGCTTTGCTTCTAAGCTGGCTATGTTGCTACCCTTAGTGACAGTCATTCCCTTTTTTGTGAGCTTGACTTTTAATGACAGCCAATGTTCTGGTAGCATCATAGCAACCATTAACTTGCTTATATGTTCAGCATGCTGGATAGGTGTTCCTTCACTCTTTTTAACCCCTCTCTGCTTCCATACTGCTCCAAACAGATGACACACACCATGTGAACTGTCATGCACACTCAACGCGACTGTCACTAGGACCCGGAAGTAGTACGGTCGCGATTCAGGAAGTATAAAAGGAAACAAGAGCAGATCCGGTTTCACCTCACCCCCATTTCATCTCCCCCCCTCATCCTCGGGCACCCCTGGCTACTGCAACACGACCCGCTCATCTCATGGACACAAAACCGGATCCTTCAATGGGGCCCGACTTGCACCGAACTTTGCCTATGGGCCTTGGCTGGGACATGCTCTAGGGAGTCCGAGGCCCCCGAAGTCGGCATCAACGCCATCCCCTTCGCCTACTGAGACCTGGCTGAAGTGTTCTGCAAGAGACGGGCCACTCACCTTCCTCCTCATCGCCCCTACGACCTGGCAATTGACCTTCAGCCGGGTTCTGTTCCTCCCCACGGCCACCTATACTCGCTCTCTGCCACCGAGACAAAGGCCATGGAGAAGTATGTCACCGACGCCCTCCGCAATGGCACCATCCGGCCCTCCTCCTCACCCGCCGCCGCGGGGTTCTTCTTTGTTAAGAAAAAAGGTAACGACCTACGCCCATGTTTCGACTATCGGGGGCTCAACAATATCACCATCAAAAATTGTCACCCATTGCCTCTTACCAACTCTGCCCTGGACGCCCTCTCTGGCGCCACCATTTTTACAAAGTTGGACCTACGGAGCGCCTACAACTTGGTGCGCATCAGAGAGGGCGATGAGTGGAAGACGGCTTTCATCACCCCAACAGGACACTATGAAAGCCTGGTAATACCTTTCGGACTCTGTAATGCCCCCGCCGACTTTCAGCAGTTTATTAACGATGTCCTCCGAGATATGTTAGGCCGGTGGGTGTTTGTCTACTTAGACGACATCCTCATATACTCCCGTACCGTTGATGAACATGTGCAACACGTCAGGGCAGTCCTTAAGAGATTGCTCGCCCAAGCGCTCCACCACATTCCTGGGTTTCGTCATCTCGCCCCAGGGTGTGGCCATGGACCCGCAGAAACTGGAAGTTGTGCGTCATTGGCCCCTACCCAAGACCCTCAAGCAACTTCAACGGTTTCTCGGGTTTGCGAACTTCTACCGTCGCTTTATCCAGGGCTACAGTACAGTTGCAGCACCTTTAACCGCCCTGACACGACCATCATCTCATCCCTTCATCCTCAACTCTACCGCCATCTCTGCCTTTCAGGAACTGTGTCATCGCTTCACCACCGCATTTGTTGTGGAGGTGGACGCTTCGGATGTGGGCGCCGGAGCCATTCTCTCCCAACGAGGTCCAGACCAGAAGCTATATCCTTGTAGTTTCTTCTCCAGGAAATTTAACCTCACTCAGCAGTGATACGGGGTAGGGGACCGCGAGCTGCTGGCCATAAAGTGGGCCCTGGAGGAATGGCGACACTGGCTCCAGGGCACCAGAGAGCCGTTCATCATCTGGACCGACCATCAAAACCTAATCACCATCCGGAATCTAAGACAGCTCAACCCAAGACAGGCGCGGTGGGCTCTTTTCTTCGAGCACTACAATTTCCATCTGTCGTACCACCCGGGGTCCAAGAACACCAAAGCCGACGCCCTCTCTCGACAATACGAAGAGGACGTTCCCCGGGCAGACCCCGCGCCTGTCCTCCCACCATCCAAGATAATTGCACCTCTCCGCTGGGATTTGGAAACAAGAGTTCGCCAGGCACAGGCTGCGGAAATGGAACCGGCAGGAGTGCCGCCTGGACGACTCTATGTGCCTCGTGTTGTTAGAACGGAGGTCCTTCAATGGGGCCACTCATCCCCCCTCTCTGGACACCACGGCACAAAACGCACCCTCCAATTCGTCCAGCGTGCCTTCTGGTGGACATCCATGGCAAAGGACACAGAGGAATTCATCCAGGCATGCCCAGTGTGTGCCAGGGCTAAAGACACCAACCAGCCAACACCAGGGGAACTTCAACCACTCCCGGTTCCCCGTCGGCCCTGGACACACATTGCCGTTGACTTCATCACGGGCCTGCCGGTCTCCGAAGAGAAGGATACCATCATGACCATGGTCGACCGATTCTCCAAAGCTGTGCACTTGGTGGCCCTCGCCGGACTCCCAACAGCTAAAACCACAGCCGAGCTGATATTAGAGCATCTAATCCGCTTGCATGGGTTCCCAAAGGACATCGTCTCGGACAGAGGGCCCCAGTTTACTGCTCTATTCTGGAAGGCCTTCTCATCAGGATACCACCCTCAGACTAATGGTCAGACGGAACGGGCCAACCAACAACTGGAGCGCTATCTGAGATGCTTCGCTGCCAATCGTCAGCGCTCCTGGGCCTGCTACTTCATCTGGGCTGAA
Source organism: Clarias macrocephalus (assembly GCA_011419295.1). Taxonomy (NCBI): domain Eukaryota; kingdom Metazoa; phylum Chordata; class Actinopteri; order Siluriformes; family Clariidae; genus Clarias; species Clarias macrocephalus. The sequence goes on from JAAGKR010009708.1 coordinate 7,545, forward strand.
CTCTCCCACAATCTCCATCTTTCATCCGCCACCGAGTTGAGTCCATTTGAGGTATGCCACGGTTTCCAACCTTCGATGTTCAACCACCAAGAACCGGAGGTTTATGTGCCGTCGGCCCAACGATTGGTCCGTAGGTGTCGGCGGCTGTGGGACCAAGCAAGAGCAGCCATCCATCGTGCCAACACTCGCTACACCACTCAACATCGCCGTCGACACCCTCCGGGACGGTTGTACAATGTAGGTGACAAGGTCTGGCTATCAACAAAGAATCTCCATCTTCACACAGAATCCCGTAAACTCTCACCCAGGTTCATTGGCCCTTACCGTTTCACCCTCCGGATCAACCCTGTCACCTACCGGCTCCAGCTGCCTGCGGCTCTCCGAACCCACCCGGTATTTCACACCTCTCAGCTCAAACCCTTTATCACTTCACCTATGGTTCCACCCACCCACCCAACTCCTCCTCCCCGGATCATCGAGGGCGGTCCCGCCTATACTGTATGGCAGATCCTCGACTCGCGGCCTCGGGGCAGAGGTATGAAGTACCTGGTCGACTTGGAGGGCTATGGCCCTGAGGAATGGTCTTGGATCCCGGCCCGGTTCATTCTCGACCCCGAGCTTATACGGGACTACCGTCGTCGGGTATCCTCCACCCCAGGACCTTCAGGAGCCGGTCCTGGATGGGGGGGACTGTCATGCGCACTCAACGCGACCGGCACTAGGACCCAGAAGTAGTACGGTCGCGATTCAGGAAGTATAAAAGGAAACAAGATGGCGCCGCACATCGCTCAGTCATTGAGTTTTCCAATGCCGTCTCCAACGCTATCTCTCCAATTTCGTGAGTACTCACCATTTTGTGCCATTTTCCTGATTGAGTGTGTGTTGTTAGAATGCGGGTTTAATTGTGTAAACTCTTGCTCTCTGTGTGAGAGAGTTCTAAGAATAAATCGCGTGGTTATCCTGCCTGCTCGCGCTGCTTCCGCGTTTGGGTTTATCCTCCACGCTACACGGGCAAACTGCTAGTCTTCTGATTCGCCTCCGGTTGTCCCGTGACATGAATAGGCTGAATCTGTAAAAATATTTGCTACTAGCCCTTTGGCTGTTTGACATACGGCTGTGAGAGCTTTTAGCTCGGCTAATTTGAGCAAAACCTGGTTGCGAACAATTCTGAGATGAGACAGGTTTGAAGTCTTCTCCATCCATTATTACTGAATACCCAGTGTGACTTCCTAAATGGCCTCTAAACTAGACTCATCAACAAAATGAGTAACTTCTGCTTCAGATATTGGTTTAGTGTCAAGATCAGGATGTAACCTAGTAAATGCCAATAAATTTGCCAGATAAGCATGAGACACACCTTCATATGCTAAAGGAATTAATTTGGCTGGGTTAACCGTGCCACATCTTTTTATAGTAATGTCGGGATATGTGAGCAGTGAAGAATATGCTAGAATGCAGTTAGGACAAAGTTCCCTTGTTTTATCAATTCTACAATTTTGTGATGTGTATAAATGGTTACTGGGTAACCCATAGCCAATGTAGATGTTTTTCCATATGCATAATGTACTGCTGTAAGACCCTGTTGATAACATGGTGGGTAATCTTGTACTACGTATCTAGCTAGTGCTATAGTAAGCTAGAGACTGTTTTTCCCTGCCACTGAAGGTTTCCTGCATCAATACAGCTGATGTGTATCCATCAGCTCGGTTAGCCAACTACAAGTAGAATAGTTTGATATACTTTGGTACACCTAAGGTGGGCACTGTTTGCATCTATTTTTTGATGGATTCAAATGCTAACAGTCCATCTGTGCTCCATTGTAATGGAGCACTTAGATTTTGCCGTCCTTCTTCTCTCATTACCTCTCTCAGTGGAGCTGTTTTTACTGCATACTCCTCAATCCAGTCAGTGCTGAAGCCTGTTAAACCTAAAAAAGGTCTCAACGACCTCAACTGTTTAACTCTTTGTGGCAAGGGCGCTTTACTTATGCCTTCTAATTAGGTAGGCGCTATGGCTATTGTACCATGTGAAATTAACTGTCCTAAATATTCAACTTGAGACCTGCAGTATTGCCGTTTAGCTTTGGATACTTTGTGACCTCCCTGTGCTGGCTTACCGAGTACCTTAAGGAAATCCCTATGGCATGCTTCTAACGATGACGAGCGTATCACACAATCCTCCATAACCTGAAGAAGGCTACTTCCTTTCATTAAATCTTCTAAATCAGCTTCCTAACCTGATTGAATATGTGCAGTGAGTGTCGGACCCACTGTGGCATTCGTCGGTAGCATATTGTTGTCCAGCATATGTAAATGCAAACAAATATCTACTCTCCTCCGCTACCGGAATACCAGAGAAGGCTGAACAAAGATCAGTTACAGTGAAGTATTTGGCTTCGGGAGGGACATTGGTTAGCAGTGTGTGGATTTGGAACATCTGCTGGATAATCTTCTGTTATATTATTAATTGCTTGTAAATCATGCACGAGACGCCATTAATTTTACCTGGCTTGATCACAGGGAAAATCGGAGTATTACAGCACCTAGTTGTTTCCTCTAACACGGCTGCTTTTACAAGGCCTTCAATAGTGTTCTTTATACCAGCCTCTGCCTCAGGTTGCAAAGGATATTGCCTTATTCTGGGCAGTTTAACATTTGGTTTGAGTTGTACTCGAATTGGGCTGGCTGATTTAATTAGGCCCATATCTGTATCATGCTGAGACCATAATTCAGGTGGGACCTGACTCTCCATTTCCCTATATAGCTTATCCTCAACCGTCTCAACTATTTCAGATGCTGATGCCATTTGCGTCTGTGACTTGTGACTAATAACAACTTCCTGGGGAACACCAATCAAGTTATCCCCACACAATACTTTGATAGAGTTTTTATCTGCAGAATGAAAAATCAAGGGTTTATGGTTGACTCCCGCAGGACTTCTGTAGCTCTCTTCATCACCAGTCCTAAGTCCTTTGATCTGCAATTTCTTCCAACATACACTGTCACATGGGGAAAAGAATTAGTTACAGTGAACCACCTTTTTACACAATCACACTCATCTATGCTGATAGCTGCTCCTTGCCGACCTATGACAATGTATTTGTGTAATTAGTTCCACCTTGTGCTCTTTTGTTTCTTCCTGCCATGTTTGTTCTAAACCAGCATCCTTAGTTAGATCATACACCATTGTACAGTGAAAATCTGAAGTAGGTAACTGTGCTTCAGGAATCTGTGCTTTAATGAACTTTCCCCACTTATGGATTACTTTACTCACATCCCTTTCTAGCTGTCATATCCAAAACACATTTGCTTGTGGCTCAGTCATTACCATTTGATTTTTTACACCATTCATGTCAACATACACCCCTTCTGGAGAACACCATATTTGCAAACCTAATTTACACAATGCATCTCTGCCCAGCAAATTAACCGGTGTCTGACTTGAAACTAATACAGGTATAGTCACACTTTTGTCGCTAGTTTGTAGATGGACTGGAGCAGTCATAGGAATCAATTGCTATTGTCCCGATAATCCTACTGCCTTTGCAAATTTTCCAGGCATGGGGAGATGACCTAAATTTAGGCATGACTTAAATGTACAAACTGCTCCTGTATCTACTAACAAGGGTTCCTGTTCAGCATTTAGTTGTTAAAATAGGTATAAAATAGTTGTAAAATCTCCCCTGTTTTGGACCCCCCATGGGTTTACTGGACCTTGAGCTTGATCTCGAGGAGACTGCTGCCACCCCCCTCCCATCGCACCCCACAGGAGCTGGAGCCATGGATGTGTGGGGCACCTTGATCGGTTATTTCCAGCCAGTCCACACCCCCAGCACACGCCTGGTGGAAAGTTAGCATAAGTGTCTTTTTGTCCCCTCTGGTGCTGATTAGTTCTCCACTCTTTCTGCCTTTGCAGATAAACATTGACTGGTGCAGACATCTGGTGTGAGTTTGGGGGTAGTGCTGCTGGTGCGGTCATCGCTGTGACTGTAGCTGGGTGGATCATGGGTGAAGGATTGCCTGGGGCCTCCCCAGACATTTGCCCTGCTGTGATTAGGGTCTCTTGGACCTTTTTCTTGTTTTTCTTAGTTAGTTCTTCAAACTGTAACTGAGCTAGTGTCCGTTGTAGCTCTTTCTCTTGAGCTTTCAACTTCTGCTCATTTTCCTGTACTGTTCAACAGCATGTGAGATGTGATCACGGAACTCTTTGTGTGATCTTGAGTTTAAACCGCTCACATCTCCAACTGATCATCCTTTAATGCCTTTGGGTCAATTCAAGCTGGATACTCTGCACACAAGACCTGCCACACAGTAGGGCAGTAAGCATCAAAGACAGTTCCATCCATATGGTATGTATCTACAGCTTTGTTCAAATCAGAAGCACGGAGGACGTTGTCCATCTTTCCTCCCCCCAAAGTCTTTGCCAGAAACGCTTTCATATCTCCAACCGACAACAGCTTGCCTAAGGTCTCTTCTTCTAAGACCTTAATCCATTTCCCTGCACCCTCGTGAATGTTAGGGAGGCGGTTGACAAGTCCCTCGAGATCCTGAGTTGCCCATGGTACATATTGTCCCCATGCACCTTTAATTAAAATTGGGAATAGTGGAGCTTGGTTCCTAAGTCTCCCAGTGTTCCTTCCCTGTTTCCACCTGCCTATATTGAATGACAACTCCTCCTCACCCCCATCCTGTCTACTGTACAATGGCCTATGTCCAGTCCTTAATGGTGTATCTATCTGACTTCTTGACTGTCCTGGTGTTATTGTGCTCCTGTCTATCTTCTCTCCACTTACATGCACACCCTCTTCTCCCTCTATCTTATCTTCCTTCCCATACAACTTTTGCACTTTCTGTAGATCTGCGCTTACTTCCTTATAACAATCTAACGGTGTGCTTTCCTCTCTCTCCATCCACCTATCCTGTCTCTTTCTTGACTTCGCACACGGCTCTCTATAACCTTCATCTCAATCTACATGACCTTCCATCTGCATTTCTCCTCGAAACTTCAACCATTCCCTTAAGCATTGGGAATCAACCTTTTGTCTGCACATAAGGGGGAGGTGTAACTAACCTTTCCCCCCTGTTACTCTGTGCCTCACTTTCTTAACTTTCTCCTCACCTGCTTTTTCTTTCTTACCAACTCATCTCCTTCTTTCTTAAAAAGAGCCAAGACCTCTCTCTCCTGCTGTCTTTTCAACTCACTCTGGACACACTTTTTCTCTCTAGCCGCAGTCTTGTAATTTTTTACCAACGTTTCCATTTCCCCACACAAAGCCAAATCAAATGTCCCCTCCTTTGGCAATTTTGTAATCATATCTCTAGTTCTCTTTTGCCATTTACTTGAGATCTTAGTTACAAGATCTCCACACAATGGATGCTTTAACACCAATATCTCCACAGGAGAGGCTGCCATTTTGCTTTATAGCCTCTGTCACCAATGTCACATATTTGGGGTTTCAAGGCATAAATGCAGAAGCAGATGTTTCACAAATATCTCTTTATTTTATAAATGAAAATCAGTGAAAAAACTACAAACAAAACACTTTTCTGTAAAATAAACCAAAACACTAATAAGCAGACGAGACATATACTTTAAACTTAGCGTAACAAATGCAAGACGTAAACTTGAACTCAAACACCCTATTTATAATGAAATTAATGATCAACTCGGTTCAGGTGAGTGCCAATGTCACCTGACCAAGTTGCGAACTGGGAAATGAAATATTGAAACAGAAACTAAAAAGAACTACACACAAATGTCTTAGGGCGCTTTGACATAAACCCCCCTCTACGGGCACAACTCCTGAGGCGCCCCAGGAGGTCCAGGGCATCCCCCCCAGGGTCCACTGTCTACCCCCCTCACCCAGAGGCTGGCCCCCCTGTCCTGTAGTCCAGGTGGCCTGATGCCCCCGTTGAAGTAGGGCGGCGTAGGTCTAGGAAACTCGCCGTCCCCTATGATGCAGGGCGGCGGATGCAGAAGACGTTCGCCGTCCTTTGTGATGTAGGGCGGCGGGTGTAGGAGACGTTTGCCGTCCTCCGTGATGTAGGGCGGCGGAGGCAGAAGACGTTCGCCGTCCTTTGTGATGTAGGGCGGCGGGTGTAGGAGACGTTTGCCGTCCTCCGTGATGTAGGGTGGCAGAGGGAAGAGACATTCGCCATACTCTGTGATGCAGGGCGGCGGTGGAGGAAGAGGACGCTTGCTGTCCTCGGCGGCGCATGAAGGCGGCAGGGGAGGAAGAGGAAGCTCGCTGTCCTCGGCGGTGCATGAAGGCGTCAGCGGAAGAAGGGGAAGCTCGCTGTGCTCGACGGCGCATGAAGGCGGCGGAGGAAGAAAGAGCTCGCTGTCCTCGGTGGCGCATGAAGGCGTCGGCGGAGGAAGGGGAAGCTCGCTGTGCTCGGCGGTGCATGAAGGTGCCGGCGGAGGAAGGGGATGAAGCTCGCTGTCCTCGACGGCGCATGAAGGCGGCGGAGGAAGAAGGGGAAGCTCGCTGTCCTCGACGGCGCCTGAAGGCGGCGGCGGAGGAAGGGGATGAAGCTCGTGGTCCTCAGCGGCGCATGAAGGCGGCGGCGGAGGAAGGGGAAGCTCGTTGTCCTCGACGGCGCATGAAGGCGGCGGAGGAAGAACGAGCTCGCTGTCCTCGGCAGCGCATGAAGGCGGGGGCGAAAGAAGGGGAAGCTCGCTGTCCTCGACGGCGCATGAAGGCGGCGGAGGAAGGGGAAGCTCGCTGTCCTCGACGGCACAGGAAGGCGGCGGAGGAAGAAAGAGCTTGCTGTCCTCGGCGGCGCATGAAGGCGGCGGAGGAAGAAAGAGCTCGCTGTCCTCGGCGGCGCATGAAGACGGCGGCGGACGAAGGGGAAGCTCGCTGTCCTCGATGGCGCCTGAAGGCGGCGGAGGAAGAAAGAGCTCGCTGTCCTCGGCGGCGCATGAAGGCGGCGGCGGACGAAGGGGAAGCTCGCTGTCCTCGACGGCGCATGAAGGCGGTGGAGGAAGAAAGAGCTCGCTGTCCTCGGTGGCGCGGTGCAGCGGCTGGAGCTCGCTGTGCTCGGCGGCGCGGGGCAGCGGCTGGAGCTCGCAGCTGCGCGGCGGAAAGAGGAGCTCACCGTCTTTGTCCTCGCTGCAGAGCTCGCCTTCGTCGTCGATGCTATACAGCACATAGAAGCGCTCGCCGTTGTCGCTGTTGAACGGCATGTAGAACAGCTCCCTGTCATCGTTGCTGTCAGGGGTCGGAGGAGCGGGCAGGTCTGGGCCTTCTCTGAGGCTTAGCTGTGTTAGCAGCCCCTGGATCGTGGTCACCTGCTCCTGCAGGTCACGAATGCGCCCTTCATTCCTTCTAGCGCACCGCCCAAAGCTGCTTCAGTCATGCTGGGAGACTGCTCCCTGCTGCTCGGACCCCTCCCTCTCCATTCTCCCTTGACGCTCGATGTGGGACACTTCTGCGCCCTGGTCCCCACCAGACATATACCTCCTGGTCCTTACCCTTCTGTGGGTGCAGGGACTCTCATCGCCCCGAGTCGTGCCATTTCCAAATGGTGTGCGCCGTATCGCCAGCCGGCAGCCTTCCCAGTTTAGCTGCTCTCTCCGCAGCTCCTCCTTGACCTGCTTCTTCCTGCCCGATCTCCTTCTCTTTTTTGCCGCAACGCCGCTTGGTTATCCGGCTGCCTTCCGCGCCGGCTCCCCACAATGCATACACTGTTGCCCCCCCGCCCAAAAGAATCTCCTGGGGGAAAGGCTCCTCTGCTATGCCTCTGTTAAGGTCTTGCATTCTGTCACATATCCGGGGTTTCAAGGCATAAATGCAGAGGCAGATGTTTCACAAATATCTCTTTATTTTATAAATGAAAATCAGGGAAAAAACTACAAACAAAACACTTCTCTGTAAAATAAACCAAAACACTAATAAGCAGACGAGACATATACTTTAAACTTAGCGTAACAAATGCAAGACGTAAACTTGAACTCAAACACCCTATTTATAATGAAATTAATGATCAACTCGGTTCAGGTGCCAATGTCACCTGACCAAGTTGCGAACTGGGAAATGAAGTATTGAAACAGAAACTAAAAAGAACTACACACACATGTCTTAGGGTGCTTTGGCGCCCTCTAGGGGTTATCCCTGACAACCAAAAACCAAGATATTCCTGTATTACTTTTTGCTTATGCACTTACTTAGTAACTAAATTTACTTACAGCAAAATACAATATTATATAATCACCTAAACATTCACCTTCATTAACAAGACTTTAGCAATGATAGCCACTCTTTAATATCCAATATTTCACTACTGTTCTATTAGTACTTGCCAAAAAGCACAGTATATTTATACACAGTGAATATTATCTTGCAAGAACCAATTAATGCCACAGTATTAATATTGGGTTCAGACACATTCACCACACATTCACCACTCCACACAATCTCTTTATTTCCAGGCTTATATGTTCATCCTGTGTCCCTTATTTCCTGGAAATTAGGGCCCATTCACGCATACTTTGTCCCTGGTCCTATTCAGGGCTTATTCAAGCATACTTGTCCCTTTTATTTTATTTATTTATTTATTTATTTATTTATTTATCTTCTTAGAAGGACTCATACACACACTTGTCCCTTTATTTCAACTTAATCTATTAATTTATCTATTCCTATAAGGGCTCATTCACACACACGTCTCCGGTCTGGCAGCAGCCGACCCCTCCCCCCTCTGGTGGATTGCACACGCAACTCCCTCGGGGGTTCACTCAGCCAGATTCTCCCTCCCACTCAGACACACATAGAGCTCTCATTCACTCAGACAATATCAGACAGAATTAGACAGTACAACATCAATTAAACACAAACAACGCAATTGCTTACAACTTAATGGCACACAAGCAGTGCTCCTCATAAGAAAATATATATATAAATTTGCTGCTATACCTCATACAATCCATTAATCAGCAGCATACAAAAACATTGACATACAACTGTATGTTCCTCATAAGAAATTAATGTCCATAAAAAAGCCACAATGCTCATACTATATGGTTTAGTTGGCTACACAATTCTTTTGACATACCTAAGTACGTTCCTCATAAAAGGGACATATTTATATTAACCACTGCGGATCCTCACACAAGCAGTATTACTAATTAGGCGCAATTCCTTATTAACCTACTCCACTGCCATCCATCTAGGCCCTCTTGACAATGAGTACACATTAATACAGCGTCTATCTACCGGTATGCATTGCTATCTATCAAAGCCCTCTTAGCAACACAGATAGACCTTCAAATGCGCTTCCTCATACCTGTCTGTTATTACTACCATCTATCAAAGCCCTCTTGACAGCAAAACAGACCAATGCAATGCTTATTTTACCAGTTACTATTCAAATACTACCATTCAACGGTTAGTAATCTGATGCATGCATTTTCCTTCTGAAAACAAAGCCCATTCAAAAATGACTTAATTTGGAGAGGTCTTTATCAGGCATCCTTACCACCATGGGTGATCCTCAAACAACACAAACGAAGCATATAAGCAAAAGTTGCTTACATTTCTAAGTGGCCACCTGTTTGTGCTGCTCGCCAAGGAAGCCCTGATCAGTCACCTTTGCCCCTTTTCCATCCTGTTCGTGACGCCAAAATGTCGTGGAAATTAATCGAAGACTCAGGCTTTGATTTCAGAAGGTTACAACTTTATTGGTTGATCAATAAAGTCGGGAGGTCTGCAGAACACACCACGACTCCCGACGGCTTCTTGCTTAAATACTGATCTTAAACAAAGGCGGACAGTTTTCCCGCGCTGACTTTACATTTAACATCTGGATTTCATTAAATTCCCCAGTTCTAGGTGCCTCAATGTATAGATCAGATTTCTTAACCAGGCACATTCCAAGAGGCCTATATGTTCGGCTTCTCACGCAAGCCTCCCATTATTTCAGGCTGGGGTATCTTTTATTTCTTTAAAGTAGGGTATGTCACATAAAGTCAAATAAAAAAATTCTTCTACAGAAGCTACATGAGCGTATCAGGTTCAGTAAACATGTCACATGCACAATGAGCTAAACTAGCTGAAGCTTCTGTAATGGCGGAACTACGATGCTTTACAAGCCTCAAATAACAAATTAAACCTGCCAACCGGCATCAAAACAACATCCCACTTACATTTACATCACAGCCACAACCTTCTCACCTCACTTGGTGGACTTTTTACCAGTTACTAACCTGTAAAGAACAGAGAAATGATGAGAGGGGAAACGTGTCGCGTCTCTTTCCCTTGCTGCGATCGTTCTGAAGATGAGGGCGGCTTCCCATTAAACCTCACCGTCTCACTAGAGAGGCGACGCCCCCTTGTGGTGAAATGAGGATACAGTCCCCAGAGCACACACACAATACATGAAGTGAATAAGACTCTCCTACAGCAATATACACATTTACACTATAAAAGGTTATTGATCATTACATCACATAATGTTACCACACACTCATGGTGTCACACTAATGTTAAGCTAATGCTGATCCACCTTGATCTTGAGAAAGCTGTTCTATCCAACATGTTTCATCAATAACCTGCTACACCAAATCTAATTAAATTAGATTTATGGAAATATGTGGGGGAAAAAAGGAAGAAAAAACAATCTGAGGGGGAAAAAAAGCCGGGACAAGGGAGAACTCGCAAAACTTGACTCTTCAGCGATTCCGAATTGGTCCACCAGGTGGCAGTAATGCCAAACTTGATCCTTCACCGGGAAGGGGAGTGTTACCGATCCAGTCCAGTGAGTGTCAGTAATGCCGCTAAAGGCTGCCAAACCGCTAAAAAAAAAAAGAAAGAAAGAAAAGGCAAATATACTGATATTACTCGTATTAGAGTTAGTTAAACAGACATGAAGAGAATTAATGAGTTTTTCTTTCAGCTTGACCTAAAATATAAAGACACTCAGTTTGTACTCTGAGCCCTTTCCGTATTTTGGCACCGGAAGTGTGAAAAGCAATGCTCATTGTCGGATGCTTTTGGTTATGTCCCTGCAGATTCACCCTGCAGTTTGCTGCTTGACTTGCTGATAGATGTTTTTTCTTATTTCTAAAGGTGTTTCTCACATTTCCACCTGTAGTGCTGCTGCTGGATTTGTTCTGAATGCACCTGTACACACTCTTAGTCCTTGATTCAGGATACTGTCTAACCTTGTGAGAGCTGTTTTTGTCGCTGAGCCATACACCACACATCCATATTTCAATACAGAACTTATTAATCCTGTATAAATGTCCCTCACTGCCATTCTGTCTACCCCCTATTCACTACTTACTAAACATCGCATTACATTTATTACTTTCTTGCATGTGTCCAGAATTTTTTGAATGTGTACATTCCATGTAATTCATTCATCTAGCCCCACCCCTAGAAACTTAAACTGTTTTACTCTTTCCCATTCTTAATTATATAATTTCAGTTTTAGGTTATTATTATTATTTTCTCAACTGAGAGTGTAAACCCCAATTTATAAGACCATTCCTCTATTTTTCTAATTGCTTCCTGCACGTTTTTCCCTATGAAATTTTGATTCCTACCTCTCTTCCAGATCACCCCATCATCTGCAAACAGAAAGCATTCTATCCCATTCTCTACCTCCATGAGCATGTCATTTATCATGATTGAAAATAAAAATAGACTTATTATGCTACCTTCCCGGCATTCCATTTTCCCCCATAAAATTTCCTTCTTTCCAGCTTTGTGTCATTTTTTTCACTTCTCTTATCTAAGTGTCCTTAGATACTGTAGATCACTGAGGTGGGTTATCATTCTGGTGGTATGAGGTGGAAAATCTTCTCCAATGCTCTTTCTTTGCATGTTTTATTGTTCTTCTTACTTCAGCTTGCTTTCCTTTATACTTAATAAAATTATTAAAATTGTGATTTATTAAAAAAATTCGAGCTTTTATTGCTTTATTACATTCCTTTGTCCACCACAGCACAGTCCTCTTTATTTCCTTACCTTTTTTTTCTTTTGGATAGTCTGGTTAGCTGCCTTTAGTATAGCTCCACAAATAAGTCTATTCAACACATTAATGTCTTGGTTAATATTAATTATTATTAATTAATATTATTTTTTATTAATTATTAATGTTTATTCCTACTTTTATTAGTATGGGATTGTGGTCACTTCCTACTGTTGCTTCTTTCACAGTTGAAAAAATAAATTAATTAAAAAATAAAGTCCTTCCCAACTGTGTTTGGCTAATATTTAGTAACCAACCCCAGTGTACGTATCTATCCGACAACAGAAATTTCAAAGCATTTTATGAAAGTCGCTCTGGATAACAGCATCTGCTAAATGCCTAAATGTAAATGTAAATTTCCCATTAATTCCTCAATCACTATTCTATTTCCATCACTGTAATGTGATACCCATAGTGTATTATGGGCATTAAAATCTCCACCCATATCACTTTCCTTCCTAAATGTGTAACTATTTCATTTAATAACTCCAGGGATGGTTTCTTACAGGGATTAAATAAGTTAATAATCTTAATATGCCCTTTGTCCAGATTTCAACTATTATATATTCTAGTTTAGTTCCCTTGCTTAAAATTCTATATTGCATTCCTTGTCATTACTTTCTTTGAGTTTCCTCAACTGATGGTATTTGATTAGCTTCGATAGTTTTATCAGTCCCTCTTTTTTTAACTGCTTCTGCATAACCTATGGTGTTGATTGCTTGTATTTCCTGGATTTTCGCTACTTTCTTCCTAATCTCACAGACTCCCAATGTTACCTATGTTGTCCTCCACAGTTACAGCATGTTTCCTGTGCATTATCCCCACAATCTTAAGCTTTATGCTTATTTCCACATTTAAAAAACCTTTGTTTTCCTTTACAGACTGCTGCTGTGTCCATATCTTTTATAATATCGAAGTGGTGGAGAGATATAGGGTATTACTAGGAAGATCATGCATCCTATTTTAACTTTCTCTGATAATTTTGACTCCAGAAATTCCAGGCGTCCTGAACAGCTTTCAACTCTCACCCCATCTACTATGCTTAGTAATCTCCTTACTCTATTACTCGCCATAAACACCATGGAAATGCCAGGTATGCGATGTTCACTTGTGTCTTGAGTTAAACAAGAACTGCTTTTCGAGAGAGGCACAAAGATGTATGACTGTATATAGGGTGTAAAAGTGGGCTTTAACAAACCTGACACCCTTTCTTCATAGTGCACTGTTCCTGTTCCCACTGTTTTACCCTGAATGTCTGTTTGCACGGTCATATTTACAGTATGCCAGAAATGTACCTTCTGTGTATAAGATCATCTGTGTCCCTCTTCCCTCAACTTTGCACTAGGTGAAACAGGTGACATTTATATGTTTATAAGTAAGAAAAATACACAAATGTCAGGACATGTCAGAACTACTTCAGGGACCATAAACCTGCAGATCACTAAATAATGAGTGAGGGCCAAGTTCACTCCAGCTTGGAGTGACCAGCATACCAGCACCAAAACACAACATATGCTGGTATAATGTTAACCAGCTATGCTGGTCTATGCTGTTTTTTTTTTTCAGCATGGCTGAGAACATTTATTTTTGATTAAGTTTTCTACATTTAAAAGTAGACACTTTAAGCTTTCTATAGCTATATATGTATAGATTTATAGATATATGGATATGTGTGTGTTCATTTTAGTTTATTTTAGTGACGCGTTTCAAAAGATTTCCGGGGAGACTGAGGCGGCAGAAAGCGCAACGTGTTTATTTTTTTTATTTTACAAAAGCACAATGTTTTATTGATATGTGAGTTTACATTAACAAATAAAGACATAAATTGATACATTACACGTATGTGTACGGTTAAAAATGATGGAACATTTTAAGTTATTTTGACGGTTACCATAAAAAAATGCAAGTGGTCCCACCGCCGGAACAGTTGACCCCATGGTGCTGGTGCTGGTATGCTGGTAACCCTGCTGGTATAATTGCTGGTCAAGCTGGTGACCAGCTATGATGGTCTGTGCTGTTTTTTTTTTTTTTTTTTCAGTTTTAAGTGATTTCCATTGATTACTTTTTTTTAAGTGCATTTATATAAAAGGTTTGTGTTGTGTTTTTAGACAACCCACAGATATTTAATAAATGTAAAATAATGTATTTACATGTTTTTAGTAAATGGATTATTTTTGTCTCTTGCATGTAACTGCATTTAAAGGTAACACTACACAGTCCATTTATTTACATCACACATTATTTTCAGTACTAGCTATTAAAAAACAAGATAATGAGCTAAAATGGTAACTAATTTTAACTACCAAAACCTTGCTGGTGGCCCAGCATATAAATCATGCTGGCCTATGGTGGATTTTTCAGCAGGCATGCTGGGCTTCCATCAGTTATGCTGGTTCACCAGCTAAACCAGCACCAGACCAGCACTAACCAGTATTAACCAGCATAGACCAGCATATAAATCATGCTGGTCTATGCTGGATTTTTCAGCAGGGTGCCATTACCAAAATTGCCCATCGTGGGAGTGTGCCTAGTGATGGTTTGTCACCCTGTCCAGGGTGTACCCTGGCTTATGCCCTAAGTCACCTGATATACAGTAGGCTCCCATGACCCTGTATGCAGGATAAGCAGTATATAAAATAAATCAATGAATGAATGGATATATAAATTACGCAGGACTTACAGAATGTACAAAATGAAATTGTAAACTGTGAGGTATAATAATAAAAATGTAAAATTAGAAGAAGTTCAGCCTTTATTCGTCACATATACATTACTGTACAGTAAAATTCTTTATTGTTTCCATAACTCATAATTCTTTGTTATTAAGCTGGGGTCTGAGCACAGGGTTAGTCTTTATATAGCACCTAGAGCAGACAAGGTTAAAGGCCTGGATCAAGGGCCCAGCAGTGCAAATTGGCAGATCTTGAGCTTGAAACACAGACTTTCAGATCAGTATCTCACCCTTACCACAAGTCAGAACCTTACCACACTGAGCCACCACTGCCCCAGTGTCAGGGGAGAGTGTGAACACAGAACACAGAAATTATGCAGTCAAGATTCCCATATTTGGGCATTTCACAACGCTCACAGCCTGAGTGAAAGTCTCACCTTGGGTGAATCACCTTCTAGATCATGGTATCACCCCTTTCAGGTATGTATTATGGTGTGTGGGTACGACAGCAGCTTTATGATTGAAACAAAAAGTATGAAATGAAAGGTGTCTTAGCAGGAGTGTGATTGTCCATATTCCAATGTACAAGTTAGTCCTCATTTTATGTGAAAACAAGAACAACAAATGTGCAACATATGAGCAGTGTGCAAATGTGCAACTTAGCGAGTAATGTGCTTCATCATGACATGTGCAACAGAAACGTTGGTTGTGTGTATATTGTCTATTGTTCTGGTTGAGGGCCCAATAGCCTGCGGGAAGAAGCTTCTCCTCAGTCTCTCTGTGTTGGCCTTCAGAGAGAGCAGAAACACTTTTCTAACCACAACAAAGAGAACAGTCTATTGTTGGGGTGGCTGTGGTCCTTCACAATCTTCCTGGTCTTGGTCCAGCACTTACTTGCTGTAGATTGAGTGCAGGTGAGGGAGCTCTGTACAGGTCATGTCACCACCCTCTATATAGTTCGTCAGTCCTGCATGGTGCTGTTTTCAAACCAGGTTGTGATGTTTCTCATCAGGATGCTCTCTGCGTGTGCAGATGTAAAACTTTCTAAGCACCGAAAGTCTTTCAGCTGTCTAATGGTGTAAAGATGCTGCCAGGCCTGCCAGGTCCTGCGTGATGTGAAGACTGAGGTCTTAGAAGCTGTCCACTCTCTGCACTGGAGTCTTGTTGATGATAGGGATCTGGTAGTTCCTCTCCTGCTTTGTGGTGAAGTCCATTATCAACTCCTTTGTCTTGCTGATGTTCAGGAGGAGGTTGTTCTTCCAGTTCTCCAGGATTTCAATCTCGCTCAGGTAGGGATTCTAATTGTTGTCAGTGATCAGGCCCACCACAAAGTTGTTGTCTGCAAATTTCATGATGATTGTTAGTGGACAGGCAGTCATATGTGTGATGATGATGATAATATTAAAGATACTAAACGGCTATTCAACATTTAAACACACATATTTTAAATCCCACAACAATTTGCTGCATTTATAGAACAACTGCACCTTTTTGTACAAGCTGTATATTGTACAAATTAAACTACTACAAAATAAAAGTCTAGGTGATTGTCAGTACAGCTGATACCAGTCTTCTATTTGTCTCTATACAATTCTGCATGAGTTTGTGATCAAACCAGCAGGTAAGAAGCAGATCCTCTGATTGTCTCTGACTCCATTTTAGTAATAATAATAATAATAATAATAATAATAATAATAATAATAACAATAATAATAATAATTCTGAAGCACCCAAGAGCACCTTCAGGAGGTCAATTGAAAACCATTTCAACATTTTAGTGAAAAATGTTTAATCAATGATAAACCACAGTTCTGAAGAGCTTTTCTGCCATATTGAGGATGGAAGTCTTGTAGAATTGTACCCTCACTGTTTTAATTTATTAAATTGTTTATTTAATTTTTTATTAATAATATTAATATTTACTATATGTGGAGTTTTGTATTTTTTGTATTACTATAGTTTTCTCTAAAACATTTTTCCCTATTAATTTTTGAAGAAAAGGGACCATCAGGGCCAAAGGCTGCACTTAAAGGATTAGAGTGGCATAGTTTATCGACCAATTCAGTGACAATGCTTTGATCTACAGCACAGTTATTCTTCCTAAAATATTTAATAACTAATTTTGGAATATGCTGTGTAGATGATGTGCAGATATACTGAAGCTGTCCTATGAAGTCATTAACACATTTGCCAGAGACATTATAGATGCTTTCCAATTTCAACAATAGAGAACCAATACTTTTCACTATTTCATTTGAAGTATCCCCTTCAAAACCCAACTCTAAGGTGGTTTCTATGACTAAATGCTCATGTGATTCCAATACTGCAACTGGTGTTGCATTATCAGTAAAAAACTTAGTTTTTCTATTACATTTTTAAGTGGGAATTAATATGTTGAAAGTAGTCTTTTGTGTTAGAATGAAACAAGTCAAATTTTTACATTTGAACGTCTGATCACCTTCACACTCTTCAATTTCTTGAAAATTGGGGTCTCTAAACAAATCTGTGCGCAGACCTCCCCAGGTTTTGCCCTTTTTGATGAAGCAACACATTTGCACAGCTTACCCTGCCATTCCAAAAACTGCAGTTCTTTAAAGAGGAATGATAGTGTTAGTGTCCAGACTGGTGTATAATGGTACTTCCATGTACATATCTACTTTTTCAACTACTATGTATTATAACGTAGAAGTATAAAAATGACACTCAAATTTATTTACACATTAATGTCAACTATATCTTCTCTTAAATACAATAAGGAAAATCTACCTTCATTCTGCCAAAATGTTTAAATAACAAAAAAGTTCAGTCCACCTCTAGTGTTATATACTTTTATACGCCAAATTCAAAAGATCTGCATCAGAAGTATTAGGTGCTCCTGTATTTACAAATTCTACATTTTGTCACGGTACACCAGGTCACGCCCACACCTCAAGCCAAGTAATGATCACCTGTGACTCCGCTCCACACTCCAGTCCACTACTTTCATTTTGGATTAGTGCTTTTTCGGATTTCGGGATATCGACCATCGCTCACGTTTCATGACCACGAATCAGGATCACGGACTGTAGTTGATTTCATGACCTCGAACCAAGCACGCTCAGAACCACGATTATTCCCCGTGGACCAGAGTTGCGTTCAGCACACACCGGCTCTTCACTTCCGCATTCTCTACGTGAGGCTCGCGCCGTGCCGCCGCATCTCTGCACAGCGGGAGCTTTCATTCACAAAACTAACAGCGCGTTCATCACAGGATAATCGGCGCTATATTCCACACGCGCTCTGCGCTTGGATCCACTACGCCTGCACGGATCGTGACAGTATAATCTGGCCAATTATGGATCCAGCAGATATCGCGCAGCTGGAGGCGGCGCTGCGTAACCAAGGTGCGCTGTTAGGCTCTCATCAGCAGGATATTCAACACATCATGACTACG
>JAAGKR010009709.1:0-16512 GCA_011419295.1 Clarias macrocephalus
ATATATATATATATATATATATATATATATATATATATATATATATATATATATATATAACTTTGACTAAATTCCTTTATCACAGTAAAATGACTAAAATATCTGATAATATATAATTAGCGTAACACACCGCATGCGCACTTACCGAGCCACTGCCCTCTGCCATGTAGCGAGACTCACTGGGAGCCGGTATCGAAGACGTCTGCTTCCCTGGGTCACGTGACTGACGAACGGATTCTGTTTTGGCTCGATTGCTTTTCCTGTATTAAATTTGTACTTGAATTTCCAAGCTTGAATTTTGTATTGAATTTCACAGCTTGAAATGGAATGGTGAAAATTTCGTGTGGCATTTACAGAATTTAGTAGTATTTAAATTTCAAAATTAACAATTCAACAGTGATTAAATTTCAAAATGTATTTTTTAAAGGCTGATATAATTCAAGTAATTATGATGCTAATTTGCTTCCATACTGAGGTTGCTTATTTAATATAATAATAGGCACTTACTGATCCCACATTCCTGCCAGGCACGAACATCTGTGAGCTCATGCAAACAGAAGGAGATAGCGCTGTTCTCCAAGTGTGTTACGCTGCCCCCAATGGTGCATGAGCGAGCAGTTTGAAAAGATGCTGTACTTAATGTTGGAGCCCAAAAGTTCATCTTTGTCGATGTCGTCTCCAAACACCTGTGTTCCTTCACATTGTACATGCACGAGACAAATATGCATTTAAGGAATATAAAGAGTTGTTTCGTTCTGTAATGAAACTTAACCTCTTCTTTGTCTTTCGGTTATTCCTTTCAGGGGTCACCATCTGCCTTCATCTAAGACTATCCTCTTCTCTCAAACTAACTTACTTCATGTCCTCCCTCACTGCATCCATAAATGTCCTATCAAGCAGCAGCAGCTGATTGGCTTGGCAATAAACTTAAATCTTACTAGTTTTAGAACGCAAAGGGGGGAAGACCCAAAAAAATTATAAACAGATAGATGGATAATTAGGTTTTCAACGTAATCAATTTAACTTAACCGTTAACTACTTGTGCTCTGCATGTAGGGTCTTTACTGATATACATGTGAACAACAGTGTGAACATGCCTTTAGAACAACACACTCAACACTCTGAAGTACTACAATATGTACAAATTGTGTTCAGTTTAACCACTGCATCCACCTAAACGTTCATACTACACAGTGTAATCAGATGAAATAAATTTTCTAATATTAAATTAATTTACAAGCATTTCTTAAGTATATTCAGCAATTACTCGTTACAGTGTATATACAGTTTATAACATGTATAAATTCTTTCTTTTAAATGTGACAGTTTCAAACATGTATGGTATGTTTCTCATGGGTTATTTGTTCACACACTGGTGTTAAAACCTCCCCGACACATTGCATGTACAGGTTCACTGTAGTGCAGAGACAATCCTGCTGATGCATTAACACGGGTTTAAATATAGCAGATACGTTTTTTTTTTTTTTTTTAGTCTTTTAGGCTCTCTCATGCTCTTCTTTAGTTGTAGTTTGGTCACTGCATATGAAGGTCAAGAAAGCACAGTAAGAGAACAATATTTTTTCTACTTTATGTTACTAAATGTCCTCATAATGTCTTAATCTTGTAAATATATAGACTAAGATATCTACAGTATATAGACAAATATAGACAGCAGAGTTTTTGTTTTTGTCTTTCTTTAGTCAGGTTGTACTTTGTTTTTCCAAGTTGGAGACTTTAGGTGTTTTGTTAGCTTTTTCTGATTGTCTATATCTGCTGGGAATTATGGAGATATTTGAGATGTGTGGGGCTGGTTGTCTGTTTGTGTTGTGCATTTTGTTATTTTTATTGTTTTGCCTGTTTGGTAATGCAAATGTGACCACTTTGTATGAGCACATCAGGTATAATTGTATGACTCTTTTAAACACTTGTGCACCTTTGAAAAAAAAAATCATAAATTAGATGATAATCTGTGGCTTCCACCAATTTCCTCTCAGCTGTTCAGTTTATTGCACACAGTAGTCCACAGCAGGTGGGTGAGATTCAATGTCCATCTCACTTCTTCATCTGTGAAACATTTTGATCATCTGCTGCCTGGCTTCTGTGCAGCTACGGTTGGGGTTGATCGTGTGGACTTTGTACCGCCATGTCTCTGACCTAAGTGGTTCATGAGACAGAGCTGCAAGCAGGGGAATCTACAGTGCTCGATTTGGGGGGGAGATAATCCCTGATGGCGATTAGCCAATCAGAATTTGTTTGCATTTTTGCAATGGCTAAGAGAACAGTTCAAGCTCAGTTTTTGACATATTTCAAAAAGAAGAGAACTGAAGACTGACGCAATGAAAATTAATACTTCAGTTTAACACGGGAGTTTTCAGAAATGACTGACAGCTTTAATGATAATAAAAGATGAGTTCTTTACCCAAATTAATGTAATTTAATTCTCAATTTAAAGGAAAGGAGAATTTTTTCAATAACAGTTTGTGGCTTCACCTAAATGCTTGTGTACAAAAGGGTCGAAAATTGGTTTTTAAATGCCATAATAGTAATTTTATGCTTTGTGTGTGTTTGAGAGAGAGAGAGAGAGAGAGAGAGAGAGAGAGAGAGAGAGAGAGAGAGAGAGACTGGTGCATGGTCATACAAAACTACAGTACTATTATATTAAAATATATTATTCCTACAAAGAAAAAAATTACTTTTTGGTGTGGTAAAATATATTAAATATTATTACGTATTTACTTGTAATATTTAAATGTTTTATAGTCACTCCACATAAAGCAGGTAATATTAAGTAACAGGACTACTGTACTGTACAGTATATTTCAAAATGTGGATACAGTGCAGAAAGTTAATTTAGGACTCAATAGAAGATACTGTCCTACTTATCACATTGAGGGAAGTATAAATCTATATCCACATTTGCTTATATGTCTTATATTTGCCTATAATGTTACTGTTATTTTTATTTGTTCTTCATTGCAAAATATAAAATAGTGGTTAAGTGTTTTATACCATTGTTGTAGTATAACACATTGTGTATGTTCATTTACAAGTAGATATACCAAATAAATATGCAAATAAATGCAAATAATTAGAAATGCAAATGAATATTGAACATAAGGTTTATAGCATCATAAAACTGAGTAATTATTGAAAGAATTCATGTTTGGGTGAACTAAATACAAACTCGGCACTCATCATACGATTTCCTGACACTGTAAATGTTCAAAGTAATCAGGCTATGAAATGTAGCATCTCATGCAATGTTCTACAAATGTTTTACTGATGCAAGATTATTGCTAAAGCAATTTAACCCAAGTTTAAAATCTGAAGTGTATGAAATGATGGTAATTTTTTATTATGTTCTTTAATTATGTTCTTTTCTGTGTGAGTAAGTGTAAGTCTGTGTAAGTCAGCACAGGTGATTGAATCAATTCAATTTTTGTTTATCAAAATAATTATCTTTATCTTTTTCTTGTAAATGTTATACAGGAGGACAGGACGAAGTGATGCCTGTCTGCACCATCTTAAAATCCTTGTAGTCCGTACTGTTGAAGGGGAAGAACCGGATGATGTATCCATTATACTCATTATACTTGAAGGAAAGGAAATTTTGCTAGAATGTGACAATACTGCAAAGTCATGTGCACTGCTTATGGGACTAATTTATGCCCTTAACCTTACTTCAGAAGGCTATTAAGTTTAAATAGTTTGTTCTAAAAAGGCAAAAAAAAAGTTTTGCTATATTTTTCTGAACGAATGCTCTTTTTTTTTTTTTTTTTTTACAATTTTGTTTAAAACAAGTATTTCAGGCCCTGCTGTCATGCAGTTGTTCCTATGCTTTTAACTGAATGCACTTTTATTAAAAAGACAACCTGTATCGAGACTGTTAATGTCAAAAACGTTCGGTAGTGTTGGTGATTAAACTGTTTAATAATATTTTTTTTGTGTGATTTGTGAAAGATATTGATGAAATAATTACAGTTTCTTTACAAAAACATAAATTAGCAATGTTCACATTATTATAGGGAGTAATATAAATAGATAAAACCAAGTAAGGGAAAATCTCACAAAACAAAATTATAGTAAGATTTACTTAATTTATAAAAACAAGGTTCCTGCTAATACACCAATAAATTAACTTAACTTGATTATTTTACATGAAACCAACTTGTGAATTAAATATAATTATGTAACTTTTACTTGATTTCTTCATGAGCGTTACTTTAATTATTAAGTAGATTTTATTTGACCATGATGGGTAAGTTGTACTGAATATTGGAGCAATAACGTTTACTTAAACTCTCCGCATGCAAATTGTTATGAGGATTTTATCAAGTAAATCTTACAAGTTTTTTTTTTTCAGTGTACAAAATGATTGTGAAAAAAAGGCACAGCATTCTTTAGAAAAACATAGCAAAAATACATTAAACAGTCCTTTTTAAAACATACTATTTAAACTTAATAGCCTTCTGAAGCAAGGTAAAGGGCATAAATTAGTCCTATAAGCAGTGCACATGACTTTGCGAAATTTCCTTTCCTTCAAGTATAATGGATACATCATCCGGTTCTTCCCCTTCAACAGTACAGACTACGGGGACTTTATGATGGTCCAAACATTTCTTGTAAATAACATTTACAAGAAAAAGATAAAGATAATTATTTTGATAAACAAACATTTAATTGCTTCAATCACCTGTGCTGACTTCATTATCACACAGAAAAGAACACAATAAAAAAATGACCATAATTTCATATACTTCAAACTTGGGTTAAATTGCTTTAGCAATAATCTTGCATCAGTAAAACATTTGTAGAACATTGCATGAGATGCTACATTTCATAGCCTGGTTACTTTGCACATTTACAGTGTCAGGAAATCGTATGATGAGCGCTGAGTTTGTATTTAGTTCACCCAAACATGAATTCTTTCAATAATTACTCAGTTTTATGATACTATAAACCTTATGTTCAATATTTATTTGCATTTTGTGTCTGCTTGTGTCCAATGCAGAGTAACATCTACCTGTAAATGAACATACACTTAACCACTATTTTATATTTTGCAATGAAGAACAAATAAAAATAACAGCAACATTACAGCAAGCAAATATGTCTACAGATTTATACTTGCCTCAATGTGATAATTAGGACAGTAACTTCTACAGAGTCCTAAATTAACTTTCTGCACTTTATCCACATTTTGACATATACAGTAGAGTACAGTACAGTACTTCTGTACTGTAGAAACATAATAGAAACTAATAGAAACATCTGTTAACATGATTTTACATTTAATAAACACATTACAGATTACACATTTAAACGCAGCATAATAAATCCTGGGTTGTGTATTGATTGATAACAGCGCAATGCATATTATGATATGGAGAATCTCTTCCATTCCAGTGATTAAAAAACGGTAACAATGCCAATGTTAGACTCTGTAGAAGCTCAGTGGTCCGAGCACAAACTCTCATGTAGGAACTTTTCTCTGAACACGCCGTTTTCACGAGGGTGGGAGTAAAAAACACACATCTCAGGTTATTAATCCGTGCGCTCGGTTGGTTATTATTATTATTATTTTACCACATGACCCCTGGGGGTTTCCGTAGGTTCAGGTTTTTATATCACGTGAATCTCTACACTATTAAAAACTGAAATATTGCTAATTGTAAGTCCTGAGATTAAGATGAACATTAATTGGAAGTCAGGAAAATGAGAATCACATCAGAAACAGAAAGTTAAACTTACCTCGAACACCTCAGACTCCAGCTCCAGCCGCACGCGCAGCACCTCTGACTGACCCACAGCGCGGGTGCAGCGTCTCCAAACACGCATGCGCGGTGTAATTTTAAATTGAAACTAAACTTTCAAAGTAAAACTTACTTAATATTACCTGCTTTATGTGGAGTGACTATAAAACATTTAAATATTACAAGTAAATACGTAATAATATTTAACTCTTTCCACTCAGTTAATTTATTACATTATTTAGGAAATTCTAGTTCTTCTTGAATTTTTTATTTACCATGTAAAAATTATTATGATTAATTTAATATATTTTACCGCACCAAAAAGTCAAGTTAGTTGTAGGTGTCATTATAAATTTAAAAGTCATTTGAAGTGCTGAGTCGACACTCCGGACTTTTCCAGTTTAAAGTTGCACTTGTTTCTAATTGACTAGCGGAAGTATGCGTCGTTGATGAGTAAAGAGTTTTTAGAGATGATCTTTAATGTAATCAGTGATATTATTATTATTTCAGGTTGAATCCCACGTACATGTCTGTCTGTCTTTCTGTACAGTAGAACTCTCTGTCTAATTTATTAATACAAAGTAATCACATTCTGTAAGGTTGAGTATCTTCTGGCTTGTTTTACACTAAGTTATACTTCTTCTGTCATCAAACAAATAACCTCCCTGTTTAAAGTAAATTATTTAATCCGGCACATAACTGTTCATAACAATACTTTTACTCAATATTTTGAGTTTAGCCCATAACACTGGGGTCTCAGTTTGGGTTTTTTAATCTTTTCATTAGCACCATGGTTTCGGAATGTATGACAAAATTATTTTAAACTTTTCAAAAAAAGTATAAATAAACATATAATGATCTGTACGTTCATCTTTAAAGGTTCAGTTTTCATAGTGTATTTGCCTTTTTTTGGAGTGATCCATGTTGAATTGCGTGTTTGTGTTTTGTGAGCATTTGGGTGCTTTGCAGTGGCATTATGGTAGTTTCATTGTCCTTAGCATTCTCTATACATTCATGATAAATTAAGATTGATAATATTGAGTGACGCTAATAGCCACGCCCACCTCGAAGGAAAAAGTATATATTCATCCAAAAAAGCGCTGGATATTGTGACATAATCTGGCACAGAATTGCTCATAACTTCCCTTCTACGGAACATATTGATTTCATTTAAGGCAAATACTGAACGACTGGCAAAGTTTCATGAAATTCTTTTGAGACAGTTTTGTGTGATTCTATGACAAATCAGCTGGACAGACCTACAGATATACAGACAAACATACATACATACATAGAGAGATTTTTCACTCATGGAAGGATTTAAATGTACATGGAGCCTCACACCAGCATGGCCACACATGGACCTTGTCATCTCTTGTGAACTCTTCTTAGTGTCCAGTATTGAGATTTGTGATAGCTGCATTTGTGATCACTTCCCCATAATATTTGCCTGTTTAGTACCCTCAGGTACGAGCAAGCCCATCGTCCCAGTGCACACCCGTCGCTTCATCACTCCCTCACCTGCTCATGAATTTACTGCTGCTTTTATGGACACAGAACATTTTACTCTGGATGGTCTTCACCAGGCCTTGTTCAAAGGACTTTCTTTTTGTTTTGTTCTTGTTTTTTTCCAACATGTTCTACTATTGTAGATTACAGTATGTTGCTCCTCCTCATTTGTCACTTATAGCTTCATGAGAGGTTGTTTGTCAGACTATCAAAGTGCCATGAAATCAGCAACATGTGACTATTTATCTAAAGTGATCATTAATGTATGCAATTGTCCTGAAGTGTTATTTAAAACCATAAACACTGTTTTAAATCCATTATCTACTGGTTTCATTGTCACCTCCATAGATTCTTGTCAGAAGTTTTTGGACTTTTTGTTGGAATAGTGTCTGCAGTTAGGCAGAATCCAAATGTTTCCACTATTGAATTACATGTTTCATCAACATGCTGTTATATTATGGAGCTCCAAAGTGTTCAAAATTAAATAAATAAATAGGACAAGATGAAATAAATAACTCTATGAATAAATAAGACACAGATATGTAATATGAGAATGATAGTGTGAAATAATGAAACATATTTAGAAAAAAAAGCTAATTCTGTCAAATTACAGACATATTTGACACCTTTTTATCACTTACAGTCCTTTTTGGAGGACAATTCTGCATTAGAAATGTTTCAATCTAGTTTTAAATGTAGATATAGTATTGAGTTTGCAGTCCTAAAAGTCCTAAAGTGACATTCTTTTACCTGCTGATCTGGCTTCTGTTATTCTGCACAACTAAAAGTCTCACTTTGACCACCCCTCATATGTTTAATATTCCAACTAAGAACATTTCTACATATACAATAAAAAGAAAAAAAAACAGGTTTGGGATTAAACAGATGTTTGCTCATAAAAAAAAAAAAATAAATAAAATAAAAATAAAAACACTTGTTAGTGAGACTCATCAGAACAAAAACCTTTAGTTTGTTAGGGAGCATAAAGATTGGGCTGATGGAAAAAGGTCTTGTAACCTGATGAGTCCAGATTGAGCCTATTCCAGAGTGATGGGCGTGTCAGGGTAAGAAGAGAATCTCATGAAGCGATGCTCCCATCATGCATAGTGTCCACTGTACAAGCCTCTGTAGACAATGTTATGATCTGGTGTTGCTTCAGTTGCTCAGGTCGAGACTCAGCAATGTTATCTGGCAATAAAATAAATGAGCAGGTTATCCCACCAATGGATCTTATTTTTTTTTCCTGATTTGGCCTCAGAGGCCTGACATTAACTACAGTGAAAATCTTTGGGATGTGCTGGAGAAGAGTTCATGGTCTGTCTCTTCCAACATCTATTTCAAGCAAAAAAAAATTTGAGCTCAATGAAAATTAATGTGATGCTGCATAAGTTAAATAAAATAAATAAATAAATAAATAAATAAATAAATAAATAAATAAATAACTGTCTTGTAAATCTTAATGTAAGACAGGAAAAACTCAATTGAATTTGAACACAAATTAATTCGAAGTAAATAAATAGATAGATAGATGAATAAATACATACAGTCTTATGCAAAAGTTTGGGCACCCCTTGATAAATAACAGATTTTGGTCTCTCTTGGAAATGGAAAAAAAATGCACAATATTTTCAGCAAACATTGGTGCATAGTCACTTTTTATGTCATAAATTGAACAAAGATAAAAAATAAAAAAAAACATCATCGTGGCACTGTGCAAAAGTTTGGGCACCCTACATAATCAGTACTTAGTAACGCCTCCTCTGGCAGATATCCAGATAGCCGCTAAAAGTCTTTCAATTCTTGTACTTGGGATTTTCTCTCATTCTTCCTTGCAAAAGGCTTCTAGTTCTGTAATATTCTCTGGTCGTCTTGCATGCACAGCTCTTTTAAGATCTACTCACATTTTTTGATGATGTTTAAATCAGGGGACTGTGATGGCTGTTCCAAAATCTTCAGCTTGCGTCTCTTGAGGTTTTCCATAGTGGATTTCGAGGTATGTTTAGGATCATTGTCCTGTTGTAGAAGCACCTCTTTTCAGCTTCAGCTTTTTTACAAATGGTGTGATTCGCTTGCAGAATTTGCCAAACGCATGATAGATCCGCCCCCATGCTTAATAGTTGGCCAAGTGTTCTTTTCATGAAATGCTGCTCCTTTTTTTTTTCAAACACGCCAGTGCTGATTGTGGCCAAAGAGTTTTATTTTAACTTCATCAGTTCACAGCACTTGTTTCCAAAACACAATACTTCTGACGTTGGATTTTATGATGGAGACGGAGAAAGTAGAGGAGGACGAGAGGTGCCATGTAGTGACACTTAAAAAGAAAAAGTATTAAGCACTATTTGGATGGGACTAGTTTTACTGGGGGCGTTAAAGAAATTTCTGTTTCACAGAGGTACTTTGTGATTTTAATTCCGTCCGGATCTGCCATGTCTGTCTTTTTCTCACACGACCTCTGTAAACATTCCAGAGCAAATTACTTACTGTTTTTCAGCCAACCTGGCGGTCCTCTGAGAAATCTAATCCCGTCCGAATGCGAATGTCTGTGTTTGCCGAAAAAAAAATAATCTGAAATGTGTTTTCTTGTGTGTTTTGGTCAACGTGAACTACCGTACAATCTCTATTGTATTTGAGTTCCTGCTTTCTACGCTCCAGTAATGGATGTCTTGTGCAACGCCCACATGTAAAACACAGACACGCCTACCTCCGTAATAAACACGGAGATGTTAGTCCCGTCCGAATCCAAACATGAAATGACAGACGTCAGCTGAATAAAATTAAAACTCAAACGTCCCCCCAGTAAAACTAGTCCCGTCCGAATAAATAATATTTGTTTTAATCATATATATATAATTTTTTGTTTTTTTATTTTATTTTATTTTTATTATTATTATTTTATTTTATTTTTTTTTTTGACGGAGTTCTCGTTTTAACTTGGGTATTAATTTCCTCAGCCTGAATACCTCTTGGTGAGTGAATTTGCAGTTATCTTTTTTGTTCATATAGCGGAATCGCCAAAACCTCTTTATATCATGGGGGAAAAATACTTTCTTTTGAAGTTTTCTGTTGAAAGTAGCCTTTAGAAATTTTTGAATTTGTTGAGCTGTGCAGACTGGTTTCCCCTGTGAAATGTTTTTTTTTATTTATTTATTTATTTATTTTATGTATGTCACACTCAATGTCTTCCCATTCACTGTTGTCACACTCTGAGTTTGTTTCGACTAATTCTTTGTTTATGTTTTTTTTTTTTTTCAATGTGATTTTTCTCAATCTGCACTTTGTTATTAGCATTTTTTTGTTTGTTTTTTTGGGTAATGTCTGCTTGGAACTTTGTTTTTTACAATTTATATTCTCTCATATGTTTGTTTCTTGTGTCTTCCCCGTTTGCACTGCACTGTCCTCGGCCTCACTCAGTGGAGGATGTATGGTGTTGGTTAACTCGATGTCTCCAGCACTAACCGCACCGTCACTACAGTCAGTACCTGCAGACTTCAGCACAGAATCGGCCGAGTTAACACTCCCAGTGCTCTCGGCTGTGTTAGACACTTATTTGTCTGCAGTAACTGTTTCTACAGGACTGAGGTTTTCTGACTGACTGTCTATTTCTTTTAAATCCTTTTAGAGACTTTTTTGGCTCTCCGTCAGTCCTTTCAGTACTAGTCTGTCCTGTCCACAGACACCTACACCTGGATCAGACTCACTTTGAGCTGCTTTATCAGTGTATGCTCTGGTCACATCCCTTCTTGTCCACAGCCGAAGCACCTCATGGTGTCAGATGTAGCATACAGGACACAGTCAACGTCTTTCACTCTCACATGAAAATTCAAGTTGATCTCTTGTTGGTTATTGGGTATCATATAGACCTGACGCCTATGAGACACAACATGCTACAGTACGGTACTTTTTTAATTGGAGAAACTTTCTTTCCAATGTTGTGACAGTTCATGTTTTAAGAGCTCATCACTAATAAACGGGGCCGCGTTAGCTAGAGTGATCTGTTTAGCTGGTGTAGAGAGCGGGTGAAGAGGAATGAAGTGCCTCTATCACTACGTTTACTTTCTCTAGCTTATCTATAAATATCACAACAGAGCTGTTCATCCTAGCGGCGGATTTATCGCTGCTGTGTCTCACAACTTCCCCCACTGCCAGCGTGACTTCTTCCACTGAACACAGAAAGGTCACGGAGATTTTAACTCTAAAAGACTCACATCAAGCCGTATGTACACACGACACACTTTAAAGCAGCTAATCTCTACACATAGAAAGAAAATATTTACAACATAAGTGATTAAAGAAGAAGAAAAGATAGAAACTCCATTCCCACACAAATTTCCACAATTCTATATTTTCTATATTGTACAGCTAGGTTTTTCTTATATTTTTCTTATATTGTACATTTTGTATTGTACAGATATTTTATTCTTTCCTAGTTAAATTTATTTTCTATTTTGTTTTTCATATTTATTTCCTATTAATAGTCTTTATTTTAAAGTACCAGATAGTCGTCTAAGCATTTCACTGCATATCGTACTGTGTATGACTGTGTATGTGACAAATAAAAATTTGAATTTGAATTTTAGTAAAAAATAAAGGCCTGACTCGCATCGCGTCCAGTCAGCAGCTCCGCTTGCCATAAGAAGGGCTGGAAAAAACTCGTTGAGAATGACATGGTCCAATCACATGAGCCCAAATATTTAAAAACAATATGGTTTGCTAAGAACAAAAGTGGGCGGGTTCAGGGCGTACAGTGCTGCAACCCAGGATGATTTGAAAAGATCCAATCAGAGCTCAGCCTCAGGTCACATGCTTTTCAAACATTTACGTGCCTACATAGACACTCGTTTGTCCGGCGCCCTGCGTACACAAACACAAATGAACGTAATACAGTTTAGATTTTTTTTTTATTGCAAATAAATTATATTAAGAAATACAGCGGAATATTATGACTAAATGACTTTATTTCATTATTAAAATAAATAATTATTATGTTAAATAATTACATGTTAAAGTAGCATTCTTTTCTGCCTAACTTTAAGGGAGGGGCGGCGCCCACGCGCCCTGTATTGACCGGCCGCCACTGACACCCTCTCACTCCCAGCATGCACTCAGAGAGAGAGACAGAGAGTACATGCATAAACTATGGCAGAAACACGGCCCCAAATTTTCCCCTTCACAGTGTAAACTTGATAAAGCATATTGTAGATGATCACCAACTAACTTAACCTTGAATGCAAAGCAATATTGCACTTCTCAATCATTACTAGAAGTTAAATTCAGCAATAGTTACTACTTTGTACTGTTTGGTACAGATTCACATCAGATGTGCAGGACAGATCTGTGCCATATTTGACCAGTTGTGCAAAAATAAACCGAGCAAAATCTTGTTACCAGATCGGTTACAGCTCTTTAGAAATGTGTTGGCCAGATGTGAGACAGAGTAGTTCTCCTCTCAGAGAATGATGTGTTCAATCAATGAAAGAAAATACACATATTTGTACATATGTACAATTGCTATTATTATTAATATTTATTTATTTACTTATTTATTAATTTTTTTTTATTATTGACTGACCACATCATTAAAGGAGTTCATGAAAAACACTTCTCGCCTTGCACTTCTTCATACAATGTTCGATCATAAAATGGTCCGATTTTGAATAGATATTTACTAAGAATATTCTTCTCTAAATTTGTCCTCACATTCTCCAGTTGTTCACCATAACAGTTTCCATATTTTGTTCTTTATTCAATACTATTAATTGTGACTAATCAAATGAAGAACAAGCAGGAAAAGTCATGTTAAACGTTTGGGTTCTTGCGCAGCAGCAACAACTCGTATGTCTGGAACAAAAGTGAATCCAGATGGGTTTCAGCTGCTGTCTGCAGATCTGACTCTGTCCCGAAGTCACGCCTAAGAAGTGAAACAGCTCCAACTTTTACATAGATTTCACAAAACAAGTCAAAAGTAAAGATAAAGTTAAGTTAAAGTAAAGTTTAAGTATTTTGTGAACATTGGATTTAATTTTTCCAGATCAGTAGATCTTATGTTGTTCTTGTCCTGACTACTAACTGGCTACTTTCTCTTTTTTAATAGAAGTTCTCCAGCAATGGTGTCTCTCACAGTGCTTTCTCCACTTTATCTGGTGTTTCTGTTCATGATCTCAGGTAAATCTCACATTTACAATCTCACACATGTTCATATTGTAAATAATATACAACACTGTGCTTCACTTGAAATGATTTTGTGTGAGATGTGACAGAGGTGTGTTTTTGAAACAGACTTTTTTTGAAACTTCATCTTCTGCTTAAAAACCTGAACTTCAGGCCACAAGCTGTACTTAGAATCAGTGAGATTGAATTTATAGATAAACAAATGTGAATGTAAACAAAATAATGGATTCTGTATTAATAATTAATTTAAATTTATGTGCCCTGAATTCAGAGCACATTTGTATGTCAAATCCTGCACACAGCTTTATTCCAGTGTTAAAGAATTATGTTTATTTTTCCAACCCGGAGTTCCAGAGGAGAGACGTGAAGCTGTAAACTAACTCAGTGTTTCATGGGGCTCGGGTTAATGACCTCTAATAACCTCTTTCATGTATCATGTTTCAGGAGCTCTTGGGAATAAATGGAGTGTGACATACAGTCAGAACAATCTCTGTGCTTTAAACAGATCTACAGTGTTTATGAACGGCTCGTACACACACCCAACACATCTTACAGTGACAGAGACAATTTGGTTAATAAACCCAGTTAAGGGTAAAGAGTCGACTGATCTGCGTAATGTATCAGGTTACTCAGACAGAGTGGAGTATTTAGGAGATAAACAGAAACACTTCACCCTCAGACTGAGTGACGTGAAGAAAACAGATGAACACATGTACTACTTCAGAATCAGAACAAATGTAGACAAAGAAAGATGGATGGGTGAACCTGGAGTTACTCTCACTGTTACAGGTGAATAAAATCATCTTATTTTCTACATCTAACACTCAGGCCATAATCTCTCTTTAGATACAGGAGGGTCAGAGAGTGTTTTTTTTTCTTTCTTAGAAAAATAAACTATACAATAGGTGATAAGCTAATAATTATTAGCTTTTAGATATGTTTTGTTAACATTGGAAAAAGGATTGAAAAGAACATCAATAAATCGAAAAACACTTTCCTGGCTTCAGTAGAGCTTTCCTGATGTAATGTGTCTCTCTGTGTTTAAGATCTTCAGCTGGTCGCTCCTGCAGAAGTGACAGAGGGACAATCAGCCGTTCTGACCTGTAAAACCACCTGCAGTCTGACTGATCCAACATTCATCTGGTACAAAAACAGCCGTGATTTAACCACAAACACCATCAAGAGCAATGAAGTCCACCTGCAGCCGGTCAGCAGTGAGGATGCAGGCAGTTATAGCTGTGCTGTAAGAGGATATGAACATCTCCCCTCTCCTGCTCAAACACTCACAGTCAGATGTGAGATTTATTTACTTTAGTATTTTTAATTTAACTTATACTGTATGTGCACACACACACACACACACACACACACACACAGGTTATTAATGAAAAACAGTTATCACTGTATAATCCTTGTGGATCTTATAACAGTATAACTATTTATGTATTTAATTGTTTGTTTGTTTGTTCATTTTCATTCATTCATTCATTTATTTTAATTTAGATTCACCAAAGAACGTCTCAGTGTCCATCAGTCCCTCTGGTGAGATAGTGGAGGACAGTTCAGTGACTCTGACCTGCAGCAGTGATGCTAACCCACCTGTGGAGATCTACACCTGGTTTAAGGGGATGACATCAGTAGGGAAAAACAAGACCTACACCATCACCAACATCAGCTATGAGGACAGTGGAGAGTACAAGTGCAAGTGCAGTAATGAAGTCGGACATCAGAACTCCAGCCATGTAACTCTGAATGTTCTGTGTAAGTTATTGATGAAGATCTAACAGCCAATAACATAAAACTATCATAGATTTAATTTAAAAGTGTCATCTTCGTGTCTCTTTTAGATCCTCCAAAGAATGTCTCAGTGTCCATCAGTCCCTCTGGTGAGATAGTGGAGGACAGTTCAGTGACTCTGACCTGCAGCAGTGATGCTAACCCACCTGTGGAGATCTACACCTGGTTTAAGGGGATGACATCAGTAGGGAAAAACAAGACCTACACCATCACCAACATCAGCTATGAGGACAGTGGAGAGTACAAGTGCAAGTGCAGTAATGAAGTCGGACATCAGAACTCCAGCCATGTAACTCTGAATGTTCTGTGTAAGTTATTGATGAAGATCTAACAGCCAATAACATAAAACTATCATAGATTTAATTTAAAAGTGTCATCTTCGTGTCTCTTTTAGATCCTCCAAAGAATGTCTCAGTGTCCATCAGTCCCTCTGGTGAGATAGTGGAGGACAGTTCAGTGACTCTGACCTGCAGCAGTGATGCTAACCCACCTGTGGAGATCTACACCTGGTTTAAGGGGATGACATCAGTAGGGAAAAACAAGACCTACACCATCACCAACATCAGCTATGAGGACAGTGGAGAGTACAAGTGCAAGTGCAGTAATGAAGTCGGACATCAGAACTCCAGCCATGTAACTCTGAATGTTCTGTGTAAGTTATTGATGAAGATCTAACAGCCAATAACATAAAACTATCATAGATTTAATTTAAAAGTGTCATCTTCGTGTCTCTTTTAGATCCTCCAAAGAATGTCTCAGTGTCCATCAGTCCCTCTGGTGAGATAGTGGAGGACAGTTCAGTGACTCTGACCTGCAGCAGTGATGCAAACCCACCTGTGGAGAACTACACCTGGTATATGGGGACAACATCAGTAGGAAATGAAAAGACCTACACAATCTCCAGCATCAGCTCTGAGGACAGTAGAGAGTACAAGTGCAAGTGCAGTAATAAAGTCGGACATCAGGACTCCAGCAGTGTAACTCTGAATGTTCTGTGTAAGTTAAAGCTGAAGGTCTTCTCACAGCCAGTAACATAAAAATATCATAGATTTACTTTATAAGTGTTATCTTCATGTCTGTTTTAGATCCTCCAAAGAATGTCTCAGTGTCCATCAGTCCTTCTGGTGAGATAGTGAAGGACAGTTCAGTGACTCTGACCTGCAGCAGTGATGCTAACCCACCTGTGGAGATCTACACCTGGTTTAAGGTGAATGAATCCTCAGCTGTAGGATCTGGACAGAGTTACAGAGCTCTACAGAGTGGACAGTACTACTGCGAGGCTCAG
>JAAGKR010009710.1:1457-25621 GCA_011419295.1 Clarias macrocephalus
AATGACTTGTAAACTCACCCATTCTTTTGGTTCATCAATTTTCTTTATAACATTGAGCTTCTGCAAGCGAGCCAGCTTTTTAAGTTTGCTTCGCAAAGCAAATGGAACTCTTCTGCATGGATGCACTACAGGTGTCACTGTGTCATCAACACTTATTCTGTGCTCGCCAGCCAGACATCCAAGCCCTTCAAACACATCTTTATATTCCTCCATAAGTGAGGTTACATGTTCTGATGTCACTACAAACACTCTCCTCACCAAGTCAAGTTTTTCACATGTAGTCAGTCCTATGATCGGCTGTACACTCTTTTCCACAATCAACATTTGTGTTTTCAGCACCTGTCCTTGGTGCTTCAGAGTCACCAGGCAGCTTCCCTTAACTGGCACATCTTCACCAGTGTATCCTTTTACTTTCATTTTTGTTGAGTGTATTTTGCTTTTGACTTTGAGGGTTTTGTAGTAATCCACAGATATAAGGTTAACTTGTGCTCCAGTGTCTATTTCAAATGGAATTATTGATTCATTTACTGTCAATGGTATAATCCATTCAGCTTTGTCAATTGTGTTGGTCTGCACCGAGTCCACAAAAAATTCCTCAGCTTCTTCAACTGCATGTACTTTTTTCTTTGCAACACCGGCTTTACAACACTTAGCGAAATGATTGTTTTTGCCACAGCTATTACAGATCTTTCCATATGCTGGACATGACCTTGGCATGTGAACTCCTCCGCACCTGTTGCATTTACTTTTTTGAGTTTTTCCTCTTTTTTGTTTTGCAAACTGTTTTGTGTGCTGCTCTCCTCTTTGTACTGCATGCACTACTGTACCATCCCGTTGTAATTCTTTGGCTTGTGCACGAGTTATTTCAGCAGCTCTATACATGTTGAAAGCCTTGTCCAGAGTCAGAGCTGGTTCCCGTAACAGTCTTTCTCTGAGAGTGTTGTCGGGAATCCCACAGACGATCCTGTGTCTCACCAGCGAATCTCTCAAATCTCCAAATTTGCAAGTCTTACTTAAAGTGTGCAGCTCAGCAAGGTACTCGTCAAAACTCATTCCATGTTTTTGGTCAGCAGAGAAAAACTTCATCAGACTGCATCAGAGCAGTCAGTGTTACATTTGCCTCATCTAGTTGAAAGCTATTATAAATGTCCAGTAGATCTTCACCCATTACATGCAAACAGATGGATGCTTTAAACTTTTCATCATCTCCACCTGCACTGCTAGCAGCCAGATATATATTAAATCTCAACTTGAAACGTTTCCAGTTATCAGCAAGATTACCACTAAGTTGCATCGGAATTGGTGGATGTAACATTTCCATGAAGGCAAGCACTCAAAATTTCTTATTACGTTTTAACGCAGACTCGTCTCCTTAACCTTTTTTAAATTTTTTTATCTGTGGGCTGATTTCCTGCCCACTGTTCGTCACGGTGCGGCTCACCTGCGCGCTCACTTTCTCTGCATGTTCTGCTCTCCGCGAGTCGGAATGAACAGGCGATTTATCATATCTATATTATTATTATTTTTTTTCTTGTGTGGCAATCCCACTTCTTACACCATGTTATGTTCGTAATGACCACAGGTTTTCAGTTATCAAACCAACGTCTTTTATTCAACATCTAGTCAGCACATGTACTGCCGAATACAACCAGGACTAAATATAAAGTGCCCCCCCTCTTTAGGTTCCGACTGTGCAACCAAATAAGACCGGAACCAACATGTTGTCAGACATAACATCACAGATATGATGATCTTACCTCAGTGTCTCAAGTTTACAGTGAAGATTCTCCAGTACAGTAGAGATGCTCTTCGCTCCTGAGTCTCTGAGTTCATTCCAAGACAGATTCAGTGTTTTCAAATGTGAGGGGTTTGATCTTAGAGCTGAGGTCAGAGCAGCACAGCCTTCATCTTTGATACCACAACCACACAACCTGCAGAGAGACAATGACACAGTCAGTTAAACTCTTAGTTCAGGACATTGATCATAGTATAGTTTAAAATATAGTTTTATTGTATCTGAGATGGTGTATGCATGCCTGTCTGTCTGACTGTCTCTAGGTCTCTCTGTTTTTAGCGAGACAATGTATTTTAAGAGGTACTATATGTGAATATATCTCCCTCTCAGAGAGATGATCTTACCTCAGTGTCCTCAATTTACAGTCAGGATTCTCCAGTACAGCACAGAGATGCTTTACTCCTGAGTCTCTGAGTTCATTCCTAGATAGATCCAGTTGTCTCAGGAGTGAAGGGTTTGATCTCAGAGCCGAAGTTAGAACAGCGCATCTTTTATCTGAGACATCACTACACTCCAACCTGTAGACAGACAATAACACACCCATCATTCCCTCAGTTCAGGGCACAGAGAATAATGAACTTGAAATGTATGTCTATGTACAATGCCCGGCCAAAAAAAGATGCACATTGTAATATTTTGTTCAATCACATTTAGCTTTGATTACACACACACCAGTTTATGTCTGAAAATTTTTCCTCATGCTCCCAGAACCACTCTTTGAGTCCTTGAATATGGCCGTGTGTCAGGTATAACGTATTGAGGAGAAAGCAAGTGCAGGTAAAAAAGGCACCGTGCTATCAAGGAAAAAATCCATTTGATAACCTGGTTATTCAATAAATTCAGCTGACTTCGTTGTATTGGCACATAACATTACTGAGCCTAGACCTGACAAAATGAAGTAACCCCAAATCAAAACACTGCTTCCAAAGACTTGTACGGTGGCCACTATGCGTAAAAGGCATATTGCTTCATGTACGTTCTTTCTTACCCTGATTTACTCATCGCTCTGGAATAGGGTCAATCAGACTCATCAGTCCACATGACCTTTTTCAACCTTTTCTTCAAAGTCCAATCTTTATGCGGCTTAGCAAACTGAAACCTTTTTTTTCTAATAACCTCACCACCATTTTGTTCCCCAGTAAAACCCACCATCATAGGTCTGAATGACTACAGGCCTGTTGCAGTGACACCTGTATTCATGAAATCCTTTGAGTGACTGGTATCGACCCACATAAAGAACATCACAAATCAGCTATTGGATGCTCTGTAGTTTACCTACTGAGTGAACAGGTTAGTAAATGATGCAGTCATCATGAGGCTGCATTACATCCTGCAACACCCTGCCAGTTAAACTTCTGAAGTTTGCAGATGACTTTATTCTCACTGGAATCATCACTGGATCGTATCGAGTCTGCATGCCACCAAGGGATGGAGTGGCTGGTGCTCTGGGGCAGTAACAACCTGGAGCTAAACACTTTCAAAACTGTTGAAATGACAGTGGACTTTTGAGACACCCCTCAACATTACATTGCCTCACAATATCCAACAGCCCTGTCTCATCTGTGGAGACCCTGTTCTAGAAAAACTGTTCTCAGGTTTCTGGGAACCATCATTTCCCAAGATCTGATATAGGAGATTAACATCAACTCTATCCTCAAAAAGGTGCAGTGGGGATGAACTTTCTTTGTCAACTGAAGAAGTATGGTCCGTCACAAAAGCTGTTGATACAGTTCTATACTGTTCAAACTTCCTTATCATATGTGAAACACCGCCATGCAAACTCACACTTATGTACATTGTTGATCTGGTACTGTATATACTTAGTATATTGCAGTCTTTATTTCATCTGTAAAGTTCTTGAATGTTGTCTACTTTTTGTGCCTGGAGTTTTGTCTATAAACATAATGCAGTTTAATTATGTATGTCTGGACTTTTAAGAGTTACCAACAGCTGGAATCATATCTTGCAAATAAACTGGATTCTGTTTACTTGTTCCTAGTGCTCATAACAAACAATATAGTTTCACAGTTTTCAGGTGGTGGAGGTGGAAAGTAACGAATTACATTTACTCGCGTTACTGTAATGGAGTAGTTTTTTTTTGTGTACTTCTACTTTTCAACCAGCGTGACCATGTATAAACCGGAGAGAGATGTGGGAAAGAGGAAAGAGACTGATTTTGGCGTTTTGATATTTGGTTGTGTATTCTGGTTTTGACTTTTTGCCTCCCATTGACTTTGATTATTGCTTTGCCCCTTTGGTTTGGTTGGTCTTTGTATATATTTGTAGATAATTGCACTGTATGTTTGTGAACTCATCAGTAGTAGGGGCGTGGCTGCCATTTATTTTGGGAAGAGGGAATTTATTCACTGTTTTTGGTTTAGGGAGTCAGGGAAGGTACCTGTATTTTTTATTTTTTATTGCAAGTAATCTAGCTATTAAATATAAATACCATTTGTTTATTATTTTGACCTTGATCCACCCTGGATCTGATCCTCTTCCTGTTGGTGTGTGTGTATTTTTTGTAACGCAATACAAACCTCATTATTTCATCAGTTAATGGGTGACGTTGTGAAGGGTTTAAGTTGTGAAGTGTGGAATACCGGATGGATCCAAAGCGCCGCAGGCAGCTGGAGCCGGTAGGTGACAGGGTTGATACGGAGAGTGATGCGGTAGAGGCCAATGAATCTTGGCGATAGTTTTTTGGATTCTGTATGGAGGTGCAGGTTCTTTGTAGACAGCCACAATTTGTCACCTACGTGGTACAATCGTCCTGGAGGGTGTCGACGGTAATGTTGCGTGGTGTAATGGGTGTTGGCACGTTGGATGGCTTCCTTGGCTTGGATCCATGACCGTCGACACCTTCGGACCAACTGTTGGGCAGATGGTACTTCAGCCTCCGGTTCTTGATGTTCATAGCATTAGAGGCTGGAAACCCTGTCATACCTCAAATGGGCTTAACTTGGTGGCGGAGGAGACATGAAAGTTGTGGGAAAGTTCTGCCCAGATGAGGTAGCGGGCCCAGGAGCGCTGACAGTTGGCGATGAAGGATCTCAGGTAGCACTCCAGTTGTTGGTTGGTCCGTTCTGTCTGACCATTAGTCTGTGCATGGTAACCTGATGAGAGACTGCAGGTGGAATTGATCAGATGGCAGAAGGCCTTCCAGAACCGTGCGGTGAACTGGGGCCCTCTGTCCGAGACGATGTCCTTTGGGAACCCATGCAGGCGGACTACGTGCTCTAAGACCAGCTTGGCTGTCCTCTTAGCTGATGGGAGTCCAACGAGGACCACCAGGTGCACAGCTTTAGAGAACCGATCCACGATGGTTAAGATGGCATTTTTTGTCTCGGAGACCGGCAGGTCTGTGATGCATTTGTGATGTGTGTCCAGGGCCAGCGGGGAACAGGAAGCGGTTGGAGTTCCTCTGGTGTTGGTTGATTGGTGTCCTTGGCCCTGGCACACACTGGGCATGCCTGGACGAACTCCTCGATGTCTTTGGACATAGAGGGCCACCAGAAGGTGCACTGCACGTATTGTAGGGTACACTGCGTACCTGGGTGTCCCAATAGAGGGGTGGAATGACCCCACTGGATGACGTCGGTCCGGATGTTACTGGGTACGTAGAGTCATCCAGGTGGCACACCTGCCGGTTCGTTCTCTGCGGCTTGTGCTTGGCAAACCCTCGTTTCCAGTTCCCAAGGCAGTGGGGCGATGATCTGGAAGGGAGAAAGGATAGGCGTGTGGTCCGCCCGGGGGGCGTCTTCCTCAGGCTGTCAGGAGAGGGCGTCAGCCTTGGTGTTTTTGGGCCTCGGGTGGTATGATAGATGGAAATTATAGTGTTCGAAGAACAGAGCCCACCGCGCCTGCCTAGGGTTTAGTTGTTTCAGGTTACAGATGGTGATGAGATTTTGGTGGTCGGTCCAGACGATAAACGGCTCCCTGGCGCCATGGAGCCAGTGTCGCCATTCCTCCAATGCCCACTTTATGGCCAGCAGCTCATGGTCCCCTACCCCATATCGCTGTTGCGTGGGGTCAAATTTTTTGGAGAAGAAACTACAATGGTGTAGTTTCTGGTCTGGACCTCATTGGGAGAGAACGGCCCCGGCGCCCACACCCGAAGCGTCCACCTCCACAACAAATGGTTTGTTTGCATCTGGGTGGAGGAGAATTGACGGCAGAGCTCGGGAAGCCGGAGATGGTAGTAAAGTTGAGTTGGAAGTGATGAGACGATGGCCGAGTCAGAGCGGTTAAAGGTGCTGCAACCGTACTGTAGTCCTGGATAAAGTTTGCAAACCCGAGAAGCCATTGAAGTCATTTGAGAGTCTTGGGTAGGGGCCAAGGACGTACAACTTCCAGCTTCTGCGGGTCCATGGCCACACCCTGGTGGAATTGATCAGATGGCAGAGATGACAAAACCCAGGAACGTGGTGGAGCGCTCTTGAAAAGCTCATGTCTCCAACTTATAGTACAGCTGATGGGTGAGCAATCTCTTAAAGACAGCTCTGACGTGTTAAATGTGTTCTTCGATGGTGCGTGAGTAGACAAGGATGTCATCAAGGTAGACGAATACCCATCGGCCCAACATGTCCCGGAGAACGTCATTGATGAAATGTTGGAAAGCTTCTGGCGCATTACAAAGACCTAAGGAGATGACCAAACTTTCGTAATGTCCAGTGGGGGTGATAAAGGCCGCCTTCCACTCATCGCCCTCTCTGATATGCACCAAGTTGTAGGCGCTCCGGAGGTCCAACTTTGTGAAAATGGTGGCACCAGAGAGGGTGTCCAGGGCAGAGTTGGTAAGAGGCAACGGGTGGCGATTTTTTATGGTGATGTTATTGAGCCCCCGATAGTCGACACAAGGACGTAATTCGCCCGATTTCTTCTTCACAAAGAAAAACCCCGCGGCAGTGGGCGAAGAGGAGTGTCGGATGGTGCCTTGGCAAGAGCGGAGGATACATACTCAGGACTGTCCGAGGATGATGGGTGGAGATGAGATGGAGGTGAGGTACACCTGGAGGACAGGGGCAGACTGTCGACAGATGTAATTCGAACAAGCTGGGATAACGCTTCAATCTCCACCCCATCTTTTGGCATAGGAAGAGTCAATAATGTTTCCTCAGCTGCCTGCCTGGATAGCAAGGAGACGAGGAGAGCAATGCACAACCGGTCCATGGAGTATCTGTTGGAATTAAACTCAAACACCAGATCCAGCTTAAAAACACACGGCACTTCCCATCTGTGCCATCCCATTTATCAGGTAATGCTAAATAAATGGCAAAAAAGGGGGGAGGGGGAGGTGGCGCGGTGGGCTAACCGAGTGAGCAGCCGCCTCTTGCAGGGTCACGTTCTCCTGCCATAACTCCGCCACCTCCGCAATGTCTTGGACGCTACTGCGGAGGGTAGCGACTTCACCAGCTCGGCTGGTTTAATCAGCTAGGCATGCCGATTCACCACATCGCATCGTTTCACTGCTGGCTCAGTCATTCTGTCACGAGCAACCAGAGGATGAAACAGAAGACGTAGCAGTTAGCCCGTGTAGCGTGGATGGTAAACCCAAATGCGGAAGCAGCACGAGCAGGCAGGATAACCACGTATTTAGTCTAAGAACTCTCTTACAAAAGAGCTAGGATCTACACAAATAAATCCGCGTTCTAGCGACACACACTCAATCAGAAAGGCAACCCTGCAGCAAACCCATTACAACCTAAATAGCATTTCACTGACTATGATTACTTTTGAGCAACTGTAATTGAGGTCCTAAGCTTAGTTACAGGAATTTCCAAAGTAGTCAGCTAATATAAAAATATATATGATTGAAGGAGGTTGTATGGTTCTTTTGGCTCCTACTGTGGAGGTTTAAAGTTTGATCAGTTTTGTATTTGCACACACACACACGCGCGCACACACACACACCGCCACGCACACACACACACACACACACACACACACACGAGTAAAAAATTATCCTCACTCAGGCTGTAGAATTAATTTTACTAAATTTAATTTTATTATATTTCATTAACTTATTTTTGCTTTTCTATTTACTCTGTCCATTTGAAAACAAGCTTTTATATTCCTACATTAAAAATGTTTTAGACTGAGCTGTGAGCCACAAATACACTGCTATCTTCACTTTTTCATCAGAAGTGACACTTCATCCTCATCGGGCAGCTTTCAGGGGACCAAACAGGTAAAAGTCCAGGAGAGCAAGATCAGGACTATAGGGACGATGCTTTAACACTTCAAAACAAAGTTCATAGACAAAACGTCAAAAAGACAGTGTGGGTTGATGTGCATTGTAATTCAAGATCACAATGCTTCAGCTTTTCAATAATCATCTTACTATATAAGCACTGTTGATTGTTAAACCTCTTTCCCGATAATGTCCTTAAATAAAAGGAAACAAGATGGCCCTTTGCATCACTCTGAGTACGCCCATGTCCTTGCCGATTCATCGCCGCATACTCTGTGAGTACTCACCGATTCGGGTTCGATCTTTCTGATTGAGTGTGTGTCGCCAAAACACGGATTTATTTGTGCAAATCCTTGCTCTCCACGTAAGAGAGTTCTTAGATTAAGCTGCATGGTTATCCTGCCTGCTCGTGCTATTTCGTTTGGGTTTACCGTCCATGCTACACAGACTACGTCTTCTGGTCAATCTCCACTCGTCCATGACAGAATGACTGAGCCAGCAGTGAACCCAGCAGATAATGCCCACCTTTATGATGTGGTTAACTGGCATGTCAAGCTGATTGAGCAGTGTCGCGGTGAAGTCGCGACTCTCCGCAGTACCGTCCAAGACATCTCGGTTTTGCGACACCACGCCCCCCCCCGCCCCCCTACTTCTGATGTATTTTTGACTCTGCCGGATAAATGGGATGGCACGAATGGGAAGTGTAGTGTTTTTCTAACCGCACTCAATCTTGTGTTTGAGTTTAATTGCACCAGATACTCCACAGACTGGTTGCTCATTGGCCTCCTTGTCTCTTTGCTATCCGGGCAGGCAGCTAAGTGGGCCACGGCGGTTCTTTGTTCAGACTCTGACATAGCCTACTCATACGGAGATTTCACGCGCCAGCTGAAGCTTACATTTGAACATCCCGCCGCCGAGGTGGAGACGACACTAAACTGTACCATTTGCGGTAGGGAGGGTCGTCCATGAGCCGCTACACCGCAGACTTCCAAACCCTCACCGTCCAGACCACCTGGGGAGATTCTGCCCTCTGGACGGCCTACTGCGAGGAACTGGTCTCACGCATTAAAGATGAGCTCGCGAGACGAGAGCTTCCGGTGCCACTGGAGAGCCTAATCCAGCTCGTTCTTCGGATCAAACGCCTGTTCTCTCATCCGAGGCCAGCACCCCGGTCCCTGCTGCCAACCATGCCGATCATCAACTTTCGTCTCTCACACCCCGGTTCCTGAAGCTTGCCCTTCCTTTACCACCACTGCCACTGGACCTGTCGGATCTCCACCCTTTTGCTATGGTTGACACTGGAGCCGCGGAACCCATGCAATTAGGACGCGCCTCCTTTACCGCTGCAGAGCGGGAACGGCGCTTCAGAGAGGGGCTCTGCGCCTACTGTGGGTCAGCAGCGCACCACAGAGCCATCTGCCCTCTTTGTCCACGAAACGCTCAGGCCTGGTGAGCAGACGGGGCAGCTTGCCAGGCCTCCTCCACCTCTTGGTACAAGTGCACCTCCAGTTTGGCCACAAACGGGTCAGAAGTACTACGTTCATTGACTCCGGTGTCACCTGTAACTTTATTGACTTTTCTTATTCCAAAGAACTGGGAGTGGAATTTGAGGCGTTGTCTTTCCTGTTTTTATTTGTTTCTACATTTAAAACAATGTTGAAAGCAATAATATGCAGTAAAATATGTAGTAATCTCCTTGAACAGTTGATATTGAGATGTATCTGCCACTTATGCTCTGTAAATAAATAATATATAATCGAAGGTGCTGCTAATTAGTGATTTCTGAGACTAGTAACTCTAAGCGAAATGTAACTTTATATTTGTTCCTGTATTATGGGGATGGTCTTCATTAGAGCAAGTTTCATCATGGTGTTTGAATGGTTTTGCAAATAAACTTGACAATACTGTTCTTGCAAAAACTGTCCTAGAACAGCTGACTTTTTTGTCTAAAAGTAACACTGTCTGCTATTCTTTGTTATTTAGTTACCTAATGCCATGTGTTATTTCGTAGTTTTGAAATCCCCAGTATTGTTGTAGAATGTAGAATATAAATCACTAAACAACTACTACTGCCCGAGGGACTACAAAACATAATGTAAACCAACTGAGTAGCAAAAATTTTTTCCTAGTTTATTGATAATAACACATGGATTTTATTTACAACTTTTACTCATCTTACAAGTCCAGGCAGCTCCTATACACATACTATGGAATAGGAAACTAATATGTTAAACAGTTGTTTTGCAAAGACAATTATTTGATAATCTGTTTGTCATGCATTTC
Organism: Clarias macrocephalus; assembly: GCA_011419295.1. Taxonomy (NCBI): domain Eukaryota; kingdom Metazoa; phylum Chordata; class Actinopteri; order Siluriformes; family Clariidae; genus Clarias; species Clarias macrocephalus. The sequence continues at coordinate 11,726 of JAAGKR010009710.1, forward strand.
TACTGCTCAAAAATACCAAACTGATCAAATTCTGGTTTATGTGTTTGCTTGTATAATGCATATATATATTTTTACATGTAGAGGGCAATCAAGTCAAGTAGTCAAGTCAAGTAGGCTTTAATGCCATTTCAACCACATACAGTTCAGTACCGTAAAACAAATATACGTCCCTCCCTGCAATTTACAACATAAATTAAGAAAAAACTAGCTAACTAACTAAGAACCTAATTAGCTGACTAGCTGAGACAAAAGAGGTTAACATTATAAATTAACAGAAACTATTAAAGTCTTATACAGAAAAAGACAACATAATGTGAATGTGCAAATGTGTAATTTGCAGTCTATATGTAAATCAATTTAATTACATAAAAATATATATATTAATTTAATTATTTGTCACATGTACTGTACCGTATTGCACAGTGAAATTATTTTTTACATATCACAGTTAGGAAGCTAGGGTCAGAGCACAGAGCCTTGCTCAAGGGCTCAACAATGGAGTTCTGGCGGTGCAGATCATGTGACTCTCAGAGAGATGATCTTACCTGAGTGTCTCCAATTTACAGTAAGGATTCTCCAGTACAGCAGAGAGACACTTCACTCCTGAATCTGTGAGTTTATTCTTAGACAGATCCAGTTCTCTCAGGTGTGAGGGGTTTGATCTCAGAGCTGAATTCAGAGCAGCATAGCCTTCATCTGAGATCTCACAAAGACACAACCTGCAAAAAGACGACACTCTTCACTTTCCATTTTAGAACACACAGCAGTAACATTTTTTATTGAAGAGTCACTACAGACTCACTGGTTACAAATCATTATAAAATAAAACATCTAACTTAATAATTATATGGAAGTACCAACAAAATAAATAATACTTTGTAGTATGTGTAGTATGTGTACAGTATGTATATGTGTAAGTCTTTTGTATGAGTTAATGAGATAAAAAAATCATCTAAGAAATGAAGGCAAATCATTTCTTTAAAACTGATTAAGGTTACTGTTAGTGTTGGCTAAACTAATGTAAATACCCTGTACTTTCTTACCCCATGATGAAATAGTCTTAGTAAAATTATAAAATTTCATCTCAAAATGCATTTATAAAACCAATGTAATATTGTAATCAGATAATCATAAGTAACTCTCCCATAAAATTTACTTATTTTCATATTCAGAATATCTTATGTAGAACATAAAACATTTGCTGTAGTGTCACTATTAGCTGTCATGTATGTCCCAAATTAAAGTTTAAAAAGTGAAAATTGCCTAAATAATTAAAAAAATATTTTCTTAACCCATGATGAAATAATCTCAGTAAAAAGAAACAAACTCTGTCAGTCCTCAGATCACTCATTGACTGGTTTAAATTTGTTCTGTGTCCTTTATTATGTATGAGATTGCAACCACAAGATGTATCCTACAAGAATATGTAATTCTTAAAAACCAAGAGTAATAATTTTTTATTATATTTACCGCCACAAGCAACATTTACATAAATGCATTCCTTTGGAATAGAAGATAATTTCTGACTGCCAAAGTCCAATTAAACTAAAATTCATCAAGGTACTTTAAATAATGCAAGAACATGAATTAAGCATAATGTATTGTAGCTTGTTGTAGTCCTTTCTGTTTCAGAGTGTCAAATCATTAAATTAACCCCACTTGCCATAATACTGTAAATGTTCTCTCTTCCTTACTCTCTCTCTCTCTCTCTCTCTCTCTTATATTATAAATATGTCTTATTGAAGAACAGGTTATGTGACTCTCAGAGAGATCATCTTACCTCAGGGTCTCCAGTTTACAGTGAGGATTCTCCAGTACAGCACATATACACTTCATGCCTGAGTCTCCAAATTTATTCCAAGACAGATCCAGTTCGCGCAGGTGTGAGGGATTTAATCTCAGAGCTGAAGCCAGAGCAGCACAGCCTTCAACTGAGACCTCACTACCAAACAACCTGCAGAAAGACAATGACAAAATCTTTACAATGTGAAATTCTGCTTAGTTACAGTTCCAAGAAAATTAGGAAAGTCATCTCAAAAGGCATTTATAAAACCAATGTAATGCTGTAATCAGATAATCATAAATGAGTGTCCCATAAAATTAACAAATTTTGTTCTCAGGATATTTGATGTATAACATGAAACCTTTGCTGTAGTGTCACTATTAGCTGTCATGTATGTACCAAATTCAAGTTTTTACTGCAGAAGTTCTCAACACCCTGTGGCTCCATGCACAGTGAAAATCTAACCTGGCTTCCTGATTAGCGGACCCCAAGTGGTGAAAATCAGCCACTGCATCTCAGCCACACTTTCTCTGAGCACATAATCTCCATAGGGAGAAGTTCTTAGTCCCATCCTGTACGCCCTGGTCATTCATGACTGTGCTACCTGACGACACCACCATCACAGGGCCTCATGACCAAGGCAGATGAGACAGCTCACAAATAAGTGCCCGATGTTTATTTATTTATTGTTTGTTTGTTTGATTTGAGTGATTGACTGTTATACTGATAACAGTGTTTGATATGTTACTCTGGATGATTGTTTGATGAAATTTGTTTGGCTTCCACATGCATCCTTCTGTATCTATGTGATATTAGTAAATGGGGCTTACTGAAGAACATGTGACTCTCAGAGAGATGATCTTACCTCAGTGTCTCCAGTTTACAGTGAGGATTCTCCAGTACAGCAGAGAGACACTTCACTCCTGAGTCTCTAAATTTATTTGAAGAAAGATTCAGTTTTCTCAGGTGTGAGGGGTTTGACCTTAGAGCTGAAGTCAGAGCAGCACAACCTTCATCTGAAATACTACAACCACAAAACCTGTAGAGGGACAATGACACACTCTTCACTCTCTTAGGTCAGTACACACAAAACCAAAATTTTATAAAAATTTTTGTCACACATACACAACCTTAAACATTATCATCCAATGAAATGCTTTTTACAACTGTCCAGTGACAATTGAAATTAATTTACATAAAATCAGAATCTAAAATATATAATATGAAGAAAGAGTCAATGTCAAAGGTCATCATAACAATGTTGACAGGTGTAGATCAAAGTTCATCATAAACCATAACAAGGTTGACAGGTGTAGGTCAAGTTGTATGATTATTGGATGTATTAGTATCGCATAGTACTAATTACCCCTTAGATAACCCCCTCTCCCCCACCCACCAAACCATATATTGTTGGGAAAACACCCACACATTCACATACACATTATGTAAGTCACAACATAAATGATGATTACTTCATATTGTAAAATCTTTTATTTACCATTTGTGACTTTGTATTCTTTTCATGATATATTCAGTATATGAGGACACCACGACTATCAGTGATGTTGATTCAAGTGAAATGAATATATTATCTACTATTTCATTCTCTTTTTAAGCCAACTGTCCAGTACAGAAAGCTCTCCATCACATTTTCTGTAATTTCAGTTTTCTTTTGGATGTGAGTGACACTGTGGGAGAACAAGCAGAAGACTTAGATGAAAATAATACGGGTCATGACATGGAGATCAGTGATACATTTACAGAATTCACATAATTTGTGTTTTATTGGTAAGCTTTCACCTCCTAGATAAAATGGATGAAAACTCAAGTAGCGAACTTAGAATATTCCTGACTCCTTTAGAACATAGTGTGACGGCGGGCTCAGAGCCAGCACTCTACAAGGCACTATCACTTCTCGCTCGGAAGAGAGACCGCGCGCCTTCAGCACCATGGACAACTACGCAGGGGTGGGGTGCCAGAATACACAGCGGCTGGTCGCTTATGATCATTCACCCTCCCGCAGTCGACGCCTGTCTATAAAAGGCCCTCGGCCGGAGCCCTCGGTGGGTAGGATCCAATCTCCCTGAAGGAAAACCCGCTCACCGGAGACTCCCGTGGAAGGACCAAACCCGCACCGCGACAGCCTCCCCGGCTTTTCTGGGACGCAGAGGGGACCCGACACTTCACCCTCCCGTGGAGGCTGCATCTTCTGCACCTCCCCGCTCTCCTCACCCACGAGCACTCCCAACCTCTAGCACCATGTGTGTGTGAACATGCTATGCATCCAGTATTGCGTGTGTGTGTATGACCACGTGACTGCACAAAGTGAAATAGTAAGTAAAACAAATAAACATAAAAGAAGAGCACTGCATACCACCTCACCGTGTCTGCTGTCGTCTATGTTTTCCTGTATTACCTGATCTCACGACAACTGGTGGAGAATGCAGCCTGGAAACACATATCCAGAAACACCCCCTCCCCCCCACCCTCGTTCCCCCGAGGAGTTCCTGGGACAGCTGTATAAGACGAACATACAACAGCAGACGATGTTGCAGCAGATCGCTCAGGGGCTCCAAACGGCAACGCAAGAACTCGTACGTGTGCAGCGTATATGACAATGGAAACCCCTCTTCCCGACCCCCGTAGAGAGGCCCAGCGACTCCTAACAAAGCTCACACCCCACGATGACCTTGAGGCTTTCCTACAAACGTTTGAAAGGACAGCAGAAATCGAGACCTCATCGTCGCGAACCTCTGCCGCCGCTACGCCACAAGATGAGCCCATGCCGACCGAACCTGACTTAGGCAGAACCGCCTCCTCCCGGGGACTCTGGGCCGACAGCCACACGAGAGGCGGGACGTCGGCACCCACGCACTGGGTTAAAATCAGTAATCAGTTAAAATCTCACTAATTCGCCCCTCAATCGTCCCGACGGAGGTTCGTCCGTGCGGACCTCTCCCAATCACCTGCATACACGGAGACCGAAGGGAGGTCCCGGTGGCGCGGTTTACCATCGAGAACGAGCAGGGGAAACACGAGATAAAGGCTGGCGTCATTTCTAATTTACCTGCGCCTCGAATTCTAGGTCGAGATTGGCCGGGATTGAGTTCGCGGAAACGCGGGAGAAAAAAGAAACGCATTCCGCAAGGAAGACGACGCCAGAGACCGGATTGTCCCCACCCAGCGTGGCTGGCTCAGACAGCGGATGACGGCGAGGATGCGGAGGCAGAAGGTAAGACAAATAACCCTGTTGATCTCACTTTCTCTTTGTCACAGCAGGTGCAGAGGGGAGGTAACTTTGCACGGCTACAGCAGGAAGACCCCCGGTTAAAACATTGCTGGACACAGGTAATGTTGGTAGAAGGGAAAGCCGAGGCGAACGATCGAACGAACCAACGACGGGTTTTCTGATAAAAAACGGCCTGCTGTATTACCGCACGGAAAGGCGAGGTGAGCCACGTGATCTCCTGGTAGTACCATGAGGGAAAACAGAAGCGGTCATGCTCCTGGCTCACACGCATCCTCTGGGAGGACACCTCGGAACAAGGAATACGGCAGAGAAAATTCGTGACCGGTTTCACTAGCCGGGCTTAGAAGCAGAGGTCAGGAATTTCTGCCAGCGGTGTCCTGAGTGTCAGAGAACGGCACCGCGGAAACCGGCCCCTGCCCCACTAATACCACTACCTATAATTGACGTGCCCTTTGAATGCATCGGCATGGATCTCGTCGGTCCACTTCCCAAGTCATCGAAGGGACATGAATACTTGCTGGTGATATTGGACTATGCGACGCACTACCCGGAAGCAGTGCTGCTGAGGAAAGCGACGTTAAAGAATATCGCAAGAGAATTGATTCTACTGTTCAGTCGCGTAGGCCTGCCAAAGGAAATCCTTACGGACCAGGGCACACCGTTCATGTTGAGATTGATGTCAGAGGTCTGCCAGCTGCTGCAGATAGAACAGCTCCGCACCTCTGTCTATCACCCACAGACGGACGGCTTGGTGGAGCGCTTTAACCAGACGCTAAAAAGAATGCTACGGCGAGTAGTAGATGAAAGCGGACGAAACTGGGACCAACTGCTCTCGTATGTCCTCTTCGCGATACGAGAGACACCACAAGCATCTACGGGGTTTACACCCTTTGAACTGCTCTTTGGACGCAGACCGAGGGGTCTACTAGATGTAGTGAAGGAGGCGTGGGAAGAACAGCCGTCGCCGTTCCAGTCAGTTGTGTAATATGTACTATGTAGATCTACAGCAGAAAATCAACCACATCCTACCGATCGTGCGTGAACACATGGAACGAGCACAAGCGGAACAGAGAGGAGCGTACGATCGGCCAGCAAAACCCCGTGAGCTCCAGCCTGGGGATAAAGTGCTGCTTTTACTCCCCAGTGCCAATTGCAAATTCCTAGCCCGTTGGCAGGGTCCGTACACCGTCACAGAAAAGGTCGAACCAACAAACTATCGCCTGCACCAGCCGGGTAAGAAAAAACAAACAGAGCTCTATCATATTAATTTATTAAAGAAATGGGTTGAACCACTGCCACCTGTCTCTGCGCTCGCTGCTTTCTCATCTGCAAAAAAAAAAATCGGGAAGTAATAAATTATGGAGAGGAGCTGACCAGCATGCAACGCCAGGAACTGAACGAGCTAATGGATCAGTTCCGAGATGTGTTTTACAGCAAACCAGGTCTAACCCACTTAGTGCAACATAACATAAAAACGCGACCCGAGGTGGTCATAAGACAGAGACCGTACCGAGCCCCGGAGGCCCGCCGTCGCGTAATTGAAGCAGAAGTACAGAATATGCTTCGGAATGGCATTATAGAAGAGTCAACGAGCCCTTGGTCCAGTCCAATTGTGACAGTACCGAAGGTTTGTGCAATGATTTCCGCAGACTCAACCAAGTGTCAGAATTCAACGCATACCCACTGCCACGAGTGGACGATCTGATAGACCGCCTGGGAAAAGCCAGGTTTGTATCTACGCTGGATCTCACGAAAGGCTACTGGCAGGTGGCCCTAACACCAGAAGCAAAGTAAAAAACAGCCTTTATCACTGAACAGGGGCACTGGCACTACTGGGTTCTTCCCTTCGGCCTCCACGGAGCCCCAGCGACGTTTCAGCGCCTTATGGACATCGTACTGCGACAACATCGCCCAACGCAGCGGCATACTTGGACGATGTGGTCATACACTCATGTGACTCGGACGAACACCTGTACCATCTGAGGAAAGTGCTCGAAGAGCTGCGAAACGCAGGATTGACGGCAAACCCAAAGAAGTGCCATATCACATATACGGAAGCACGCTACCTGGGTTACTGCATCGGGCGCGGCTTACTGAAACCTCAGGAGGGAAAGGTGGAGGCAGTCCGGAAGTCCCACGTCCCAGCACAAAGAAACAGGTACGTGTCTTCCTGGGATTAGCCAATTACTATAGGAAATTTGTGCCTAACTTCTCCTCTGAGGCAGCACCCCTCTCTAATTTGCTCAGGAAAGGACAGCCAGAGAAAATCCGCTGGACAGAGGAAGAAGAAGCGGCGTTTATCCAGTTGAAGACTCACCTCACCAGCTCCCCCTGTCCTCCGGAATCCGGATTTCGAACGTCCCTTCCTGGTACACACCAACGCATCTGAAACCGGACTCGGAGCCGTTCTATCACAAGACTTCGGAGGAGAGGAACACCCCATCATTTACGCGAGTAGGAAACTCTCACCCACAGAACGAAAATTACGCCACGATCGAACAAGAAGCCCTATCGAGCTCTATCGAGGTGCTACACACTGTTCGCATCGTCCAGGACGAGCTCGAAGCTCATGATCATTCGCCCTCCCGCAGTCGACGCCTGTCTATAAAAGGCCCTCGGCCGGAGCCCTCGGTGGGTAGGATCCATGTGACGTCATTAGTAACACCTGTTTCCTCTCTCCCCACTTCAGACTCGGATCTCCCTGAAGGAAAACTCGCTCACCGGAGACTCCCGCTGAAGGACCAAACCCGCACTGCGACAGCCTCCCCGGCTTTTCTGAGACGCAGCGCGCTGCGTCCAAAGGGACCCGACACTTCACCCTCCCGTGGAGGCTGCATCTTCTGCACCTCCCCGCTCTCCTCACCCCCGAGCACTCCCAACCTCTAGCACCGTGTGTGTGTGAACGCGAGTGCGTGTGTATGACCACGTGACCGCACAAAGTGAAACAGAAAGTAAAACAAATAAACATAAAAGAAGATCACTGCATACCACCTCACCGTGTCTGCTGTCGTCTGTGTTTTCCTGTATTACCTGGTCTCGCGACAATAGTTATTGATCAGTTTTGTTGTAGTATTGCATGCTTGTGTACTCTTGGAGAGTCTATCAAAGGAATAAAGATCACTGCTTGCATTTTTTAAATTTGTATTTCATTTATGCATTTATTTATTTTATTTATTTGTGTTTGTGGGATGCAGTTACCATTGGCAGCTGTATGAATAAAAGCTAATCGGAAAATATAAATATATTAGGCACACTGGTGATGTTTCATCCTTATTATCTAGAGTGTGTGTTAGTGTGTGTGTGTGTGTGTGTGTGTGTGTGTGTGTGTGTGTGTGTGTGTGTGTGTGCGGTTTGTAGGCAGTACCAGTAGGCATGGTACAGTAAGCAGCATCACCATCAACACTTATGACATACTGTAGGCATGTCTCAGGTGTCCCTCATCACCTGTAATGGAAGGCAGCATCATCAACTATTTTTGATGCAACAGTAGGCAGTATTATCACCAGATTTTATGTCATAATGTGACATAGCAGTAGACAGCTTCATCATCAACTTTCATGCCATACTGTGAGCGTTACACTGGAACAGCTTGTGATGGTGGGTGGGCCAGGTGTCAGGATCTGCATATCACTCAGTGTTTTATTTCATACTATGAGATACTAATATACTGTACAGTGGAGCCTTGGATTCCAAACATAATTCATTCCGGAAAGGTGCTTGTATATCAAAACACTCACATATCAAAGCAAATTTCCCCATAGGAAATTATTAAAACTCAGAATAATCATTCCACATAAAAATAAATATCCAAAAATAATTAATACAAAAAATAAATTAAAAATAAAACAAATTAACCTGCATTTTACGTTTACAAAAAAGTAAAAATCTATCCCGACACAAGTGTTTCTATTAGTGTTTGTGTGCGCATATGCTGTGTATTGTGCGTGTGTGTGAAGCTAAAGTAAGACAAGAGGAATGACTCCGTCCTCTCTCCTTCAGTTTTATACACTCAACCTATACTGTTACCTAATAGTTACTTGGGGGTAGAGACTGTGAGGTGGCGGTGCTCCGTCACAGAAGGTGCTTGTACGTTGAGTCTGCACGTTTGCCAAACTAGTGACTCAGGTGATGCATACTGTGATGTCGTACTGTGATCGTGTTACAGTTATTCCTTGTTGAATTACTTTAGCTCCACCATTATTTTAGCTTTGCAGTACACGCGCGTGAAAGGACGACTTTTACACACACATACAAACACTTTGCTTTACAGGTACACACCTGGCCACAGTGTTATAGTAAACTACAATAAGCAGACACAAGGTAAGGCGCCAAGTGCAGGACCCGAACATATGTACTTGGTACAGAGACACGTGCATTCTTAATGAAGGATTGAAACATGTGTTACATGTCCTACATGTGCCACAAACAAGAAAATGTCAGGATGGAGACCTGTAGTCACACACATATCTACAGTCGTGGCCAAAAGTTTTGAGAATTCCATAAATATTGAAAATTGGAAAAGTTGCTGCTTAAGTTTTTATAATAGCAATTTGCATATACTCCAGAATGTTATGAAGAGTGATCAGATGAATTGCATAGTCCTTCTTTGCCATGAAAATTAACTTATTCCCTAAACAAACTTTCCACTGCATTTCTTCGCTGTCATTAAAGGACCTGCTGAGATCATTTCAGTTATCGTCTTGTTAACTCAGGTGAGAATGTTGACAAGCACAAGGCTGGAGATCATTATGTCAGGCTGATTGGGTTAGAATGGCAGACTTGACATGTTAAAAGGAGGATGATGCTTGAATTCATTGTTCTTTCATTGTTAATCATGGTGACCAGCAAAGAAACGCGTGCAGCCATCATTGCATTGCATAAAAATGGCTTCACAGGCAAGGATATTGTGGCTACTAAGACTGCACCTAAATCAACAATTTATAGGATCATCAAGAACTTCAAGGAAAGAGGTTCAATTCTTGTTAAGAAGGCTTCAGGGCGTCCAAGAAAAGCCAACAATCGCCAGGATCATCTCCTAAAGAGGATTCAGCTGCGAGGTCACGCTGTAGAATGACTCGTTATTGTTGCACATGCTGTTATAACAATCCATCTAATTTTTCATTTCCGTTTCTTCTTCTATTTGTGTGAAAGTATATTCAACTCGAATAACATAAAAAGTCCCATAATTTTTTCTTGAGCAAGTTTAAAACATAAATTAACTGGAAATGTTGTACTGTAAAAACACATGTTTTTCTTGCTCCAATCTCGCATAAAACAAATTCTAGCAGCCCTTGTCGGAAATTACATCAGCATCATTTTCAATATTTATATGAAACATTAATTATTTAAGTAGAATTATGTATCAATTTCTTTATCAACAATTGCTTATCTCACATCAAAATATATAAGTAAGTAAATAAGCTTTTACATTTATTTTTGAAAAGTTTAGACTAATTATCTTCACTTGATGTGCATTTGCTAATAGGAGAAAAATTTAAATAAGCACAAGCCTAGGGGTGGAGACACTAGCAAAATGGCTGAAACCAAAAAACAAAGAAAATACATTTTTCAAAAAGAGGAAATGAATATTATTTTAAAGGAGGTGGAGCTACAAAAACATAATTTTTAGCAGGTTTAAAGGCAGTCATACAAATAAAGACTAAAAATCTGGGACGATATTGCTACTGTATATTGAATTTGAAGTTGAGATGAGACTTCATGATGATCAACCAAGACATGTTCAATACATGCCTGGGTTTCATGCACGCCAGCAAGTCATTGACACATTTTTGAATTCCTCCTGTATTTGTGTCATCTTTAAAGCACATTAAATATTTTCTGTTAAATACAACATTTATACTACCCTCAAAATGTCCTTGTACTATTTCATTCTAACATTTATGTCATTTTTATTTAATTTCTTTATTCGTTATTAATTCTATATTGAATTGGGTAATGAGTAGAAAATAGAAACCAATATACGTCCAAATAAAATGAAAAATCACTTTGAAGGGAAGTAAATTTTAGGTGCAATTTGCCAGTTGTCCAGTAGGTGCACTCACAACTCTCTCTCCTTTACGATTTACGATTACTCCAGAGCACTTGTAGATCTACGAAGGTTTTCAAGTGCTACTTAAGTTATGATGTTTTTGGGAAACAGACCTTAATAATATGCACTATTATGCTAGGCTAACTGACATGTTGCCAGTGAATACAGTAGCATACGGAGCCAAAGCAACGTTAGAACCATAGGGATTGTTGTCATAGTAAGTGCGAGAAACATTAAAGGGCTTAATATAGAGTTGTTTTTGTTTTGTTGCATTTTTGTAAGTTTATTCAGTTATCGAATATACTGCATGTACTAAGGTAGTCGTCATGTGAAACATATCATTTGACAATTTTGCTAGGTTCCTTACTGTTTGAATTGCTGTGTTTATTTAGTTTCATCTGGAGAAAAATATGTGCTATAAAACTGGAACTGTTGTTGAACTGGGTTGAGCCAAATTTGAAAAATGTTTCCAGTGAAAATAATTATTTAAAAGACAGTCTGAGAGAATGGGTAGTTTGTTTGTAAGCATTTATTTTCATCCACCTTGCTGAGTAGTTGCACTAGGTGTTTATTTTGTAGTACATCATAATGGTTACATATGTCTTCTTAGTTTGTAATCAATTCATCACATCAAATTAATAAATAAATTTGTTTAGATATAAATGTGTTTTCTTATTATTGGCAATGATGAAAAGAGTTGGACATTTCCAATTTCCAACTGTGCCATTATCTACTGAACCAATCTATCTTTGGCCTCACCATAAAGCCAACATTGGGCCAATGGACAAAATGACATTGGTCCAACATTGGCCCTTCAGCAGTGTGCTATCTGGGTCTAATTTAATTTCCATTGTCCAGCTTGGCCGTTACCTACTGAACCAACATTGGAATTTATTCATTGATCAAGACCTTAGAGCACTGTTAGTAGTTCTGGGTAAGAACATTTGCCAAATGCCCTAAACATAATGTAAATGATGCTGATCCTAAAACCATGTGATCTTTCTTGTGATGTTACTTTACAGAAGTGAACTCACCTCAATGTCTCCAGTTTACAGTGAGAATTCTCCAATACAGCAGAAAGATGGTTTACTAATGAGTCTTTGAGGAAATTCACAGACAGATCCAGTTCTTTCAGGTGTGAGGGGTTTGATCCCAGAGCTGATATCAATGCAGTACAGCATTTATCTGAGACACCGCAAGCACCCAACCTGCAAAGACACAATGACACACTATTCACTCTTTACGTAAACACAGATCACTCTAGCAGAATTTTTTCATGATAAATATTTGCAGTTTTATTTACTTTAAAATACTTCACCTGATATAACTGATATAAGCACAATAACTAAAATAAAACTGTATTCTGGAATAAACTGGAATTATTTTGAGCTGAAGGTTCATATTCCCCACTTAAAAATCTATTGCCACCTGTGTAACCTGTCCTGGTTCCAGCACTGACCTTAGTAAAAAGCAGGGAAAGAAGTTCCAAAAAATCTCTATAGAATTCTATAGAATTCAGCTGTGTAACTATTTACAGCATGTTCCTTTATTTACAGTACTGGTTCCTTGGCAATTTCCGATGTAGACAGAAAATTTCTTTGTAAGATAGTTTAGACAGAAAAACATTCTTCAGAAAATATAGTCTCTCTTCTGACGATCCATTATTTCCCCTTATAGCTATAAATATTAGATCTAAATGATTAATGAATAGTCTGTTGTTTTAATTAATCTGCTAGGTGCAATATTTTGCAGCTCTATTTCCAAATTCACATTGCTGTTGCCTAATCTATTAATTGTAATAGGTATTCTTTTTTATTTTATTTATTCATTATTATTATTATTTTTAATTAAATATACTATTCAGTTAATTTTCTCAAAAATTTCTATTAGACTTGAAGTCTCTCTCAAGGCTAATAGGCTACATTTACCTACATCTACCTTTACAACAACCTTTAAGGTGGGAAGTCTAATGCAACAGAGACAAGAACGAGGCCACACTGCTGTGAGAATGAACAAGAAGCAGTGCTGGGGGACGTTACTTTTTAAAGTAACTAATTACATTACATAATTATTGTCTTCAAAAAGTAATCCGTTACATTACTGCGTTACTTTCTGATAAAAGTAACTAGTTACTTTTATCAGTACAGTACTTTTCGATTGCAGAAAATGAAAACTCCTTTGTGCTTCCTCATGCATGTTGTTTTAGTCAAAACCTTTATAATTATTCTACCATTTGGCCCATAATCTGTTAACTACTAATACCCTTATCTCACCTACGCGGTGTCACGCAGTGGCCGTAAGTACGGTTCATCATGATTCACTGCGAGTCTTGGCGCTTTAGGTTTCTATCTTTCCGCGCGCCGGTCCTCTCATAGTCAAACCGCATTGGTGAGATAGGGGTATAACAGCAGGAATAACAGAGGGGGCGGGGCTTGTAGGACGACTTCCTCACACACACACACACACACACACACACACACACACACACACACACACACACACACACTAATGGATTGGGAATGACTGCTGTCTGGCTCATGGACTATATAAATTGTCTGAATAACAGATTACATTTTTGAAAAAGTCACTGAGTACGAGTAAAACGAGGTCAATACAGATGTTTAAAATCTGTGTAAAAGGAGATATTTATTCGTTTAACACCAAGCAGCATGCGATTGCATGTTGAACTTTCTATTGGGTTTCTTGGTGTAAGCAACCGCGGTTGTGCTAGAATATTTTTTTCCCAACAAAGGTGGTGATTTTGCTCAGCATAACACCACTGTAGCAGGGATATAAAACTGGCATGTTCAAATA
>JAAGKR010009711.1:2665-7665 GCA_011419295.1 Clarias macrocephalus
CCCCCCCCCCCCCCCCCCCCCCACACACACACACACTCTCTCTCTCCCCAGTAACAGGCTGTAATTGTCTCCTTCACTTCAGACAGCTGGAATGATTGGTCTGTATTTTTATAACTAATTGCTGGAAAACGAATTAGAAGACGAGTGTAGCGTCCCTTTCATTTTTTTTTTCTTAAGTGCAGATAGAGAGCGAGAAAAGGAAGGCGAAGAGGCGATGAGACGTTTGATGGGAAACAGCACACTAACTCCTTTTTTTAGGCTGAAATTAGGACAGTGTGCCAAAGAGTTTTGTTCTATTTCTTAAATCCCGTGACCATGTAGGGAAAAAGTGAGAACGTGTGTGTGTGTCTGTGTGTCTGTGTGTGTGAACGAGAGAGCGAGAGAGAGTAAATCTGGACCTGACATTAGAGCCAGTGCACATGTGTTACAGGTGTGTGTGTGTGTGTGAGGTGTGTAATGAATACACACGTGTGTGCACAGAGGATAGAATAAACTCTACAATCATACTGTATCGGTAAAACCCCACAGCGATTGATCTCTGATCGCTTCAGTCCGGGGTGTTTTCCCTACAGGTATCCGACTCGAACTCGCAGCTCAGACACCTTTTTATTTCCGGTAACAATTTCCTCTTGTTTTAGTTTTCAGCTCTTGAGGAAAATTCACACTCACTCATATTTACCTTTAAAATTTTATAAAAAAATTTTTTTAAGTCAGTTGAAGCTACTGACGAAACGTCGCTTGTAAACCTGTTCACCTTCATTCTCGGGGGGCGGGGGCGGGACCCGATCCGGAGCGACAGAAAACAGGAAGCGTCCATGGAAGTTTTATTAAACGCGCAACTGAAAATGTTACAAAGGTCGCGGCGTCTTGGATCGAAAAGAGAGAGAGAGCGAGCGCGCTTTCCCCCGCTCGCCCTTCCGCATCAATCCCCCCGTATTATTTCCTCCCTGGCTCCCCGACAGTCTGAGGCTTGCGAGACTCCTGCTTCCTGAGAGATAGAGGCAGAAAGAGAGAGTTTCTGAGGTTTTGAGAAAAGCAGGAAAGGGCACGGGCCGTCTCCGTTATCGAGCGCTCGCAGCCTGGTGCGTTTGTTTTATGTTTTCTATTTTCCGCCGTTTCTCCGAGTCGCCCTGCGCACTTGCTCCCGCTCGCTCGCTCTCTCTCTCTCTCTCTCTCTCTCTCTCATGAAGGGAAGCTGTAAACACTCAGGAGCCGTCGGAGAATTCCTCCACTTCCTAGAGAGCCGTGTTGTTGTGGAAGGGTGTATCGCTGGCCGGCGTCCAGTCATACAAATATTCCTAACAACACGAGCAGGACGGGATTAATAGAGGATTTACACAGCAGCGTCTCAGGGGGAGTGTACGCCGCATACCACACGCCCTCCAGACCTAGTGCACTCGTTTAACACCCGCGTTAACAACCGCTAGGTAAGGGACGACACACTCCGTGCCATGTCGCTGTAGGAAAACAATCCAAAGTCGGGGTTTGTATAAAGACAGAGAGAGAGAGAGATGTTTTATTTACCCTTAAAGCACAGCAATTTGCTAACAATGGCAAGTTATTATTTATTAAAGTTCTTGGTGTCTTCTTGCAGAGGGGGGCGAATACAAATGCACGCCACGCTTTTCAGATTTTTATTTGTAAAAGTTTTTTAAAGCAATTGATCATTTTCCTTCCACTTCACAATTCTGTGCCACTTTGTGTTGTTGTGTCGCATAAAATCCCAATAAAATACATTTACGTTTGAGAGAATGTGGAAAAGTTCAAGGGGTGTGAAAACTTTTGCAAGGCTCTGTAAATAATTTAATAAATGGAAAAAACCTGAGTGGATTCTGTGTGTGTGTGTTGGGGCAGATGACGAGCAGCTGATCGAGCGCAGTGTGTATCGCGGAGAGATGAACCCCGGCGATGAGCGTCAGCTGATCCAGCACCTCGGACTCACCGCCAGTTTCCGGTACAGCGTGTGCGTGCGCTGCGACCGCCATTACTACGGCAACAAGTGCAACAAACTGTGCCGACCGCGCGACGATGCTTTCGGCCACTTCGAGTGCGATCACCATGGTAACCTGCAGTGTTTGGAGGGCTGGACCGGACCCGAGTGCAAGAAAGGTGTGTGTGTGTGTGTGTGTGCATGTGTGTGTTTATAGGTTGCTCTTTGGAAGATTTAGTAGATTATCCCGCCGTGGTAGGGAGGAGCACGCGGACCTGTCTCTGCCTGACCTGGGGGCGGGGCTTTTATGGGTGGAGGGGGTGGGTGTAGAGCTGCACGTTCTGCACGTCACCTAGAACTTTTGGAGCAATGGACACGATACCAGGCGCAGGGTTTTAATCTTTATTTATTTATTTATTTATTTATTTATTTTTCTGCAATTTAGTTTTTTCGTTTTCTTTTGAATTATTATTTTTTGGGGGATTTTTTCCCGTTTTCTCCCTAATTTAGTCGTGTCCAATTCCTCCCCATCACTAGGGGGCTCCCACATTAAGGCTACTACTACCATTCAGTCAGGAGAGCCGAAGACTATCACGTGTTTCCTCCGAACCACGTGATGCCAGCCGACCGCATCTTTTCGAACTCGCTCGGAGCTCGGCGCTATCCGCTCCTTCCGCTCGCGTGAGCTCACAGACGCCCCTGATTGGCTGTAGAGCCGTGATTAATGAGGGAGCACTAAGTACCTCTCATCCCTCCCCTCTGAGAGAGCTCGGCCAATCAGCTCTCTCTAGACCTCCGGCTGCGAGAGGCTACAGCATCACCCCGGAATCGAACCTTTTAAATTATTTTCATTGGATATTTTGTTATGTTTTTTTTTTTTCGTCATTTGTTTATTTCTTTATGTGATTCTTCAGGTATTATTTAGTCACCCATACACAGTATACACCAGACACCCATGACTGGTCCCGCTGTCTCTTGAAGAAGACATACGTCTAGACTGTTTTCTGTCCTGGCATCCTAGGTAGGGTTGGGTATCGTTTGGGTTTTTTACAGTACTGGTGCCAAATCTTGTAAAATGGTACCGTTGCCCAAACAAACAGTGCCTGAACTGATACTTAAAAAAAAAAATAGAGAGCTACAAAAAAAATGGGAGGGGGTAACAATTCAAAAAACGGGCAATTCGAAAAGATGCGGTCGGCTGGCGTCACGTGGTTCAGAGGAAACACGTGATAGTCTTCGGCCCTCCCGACTGAGTGATAGTAGTAGCCTTAATGGTGGAGCCCCCTAGTGATGGGGAGGAATTGAACACGACTAAATTAGGGAAAAATCCATAAAAAAAAAAGTTTAAAATGTACATCTAAATATAAGTAAATACAAATTTACATACTACGTAACTACAATAATTTAACACCAATTACAGTAAAGTAGTTGCTATTCTAGTACTTACTGATTAGATATTGGCACCGGGTTTCGGTACCCAACCCGACTCCTAGGTTGTGGAATGAACTTCCTCTAGATGTCCGTACAGTCGCATCACCATGGATTAGTCACCATGGATTAGTCACCATGGATTAGAACGTTTTCCAGACGCTTAAATGCTAATGACAGAAGAAGCTCCTGTGCGATGTCGTGTAGTGTCTCTTGCATGTCTCTTGCGTGTCCCTTGTGCTGCCAAAACTGCTTTGCCTCATCGAGTCCTGTACGTTTCAAGGACTCCACGGATCGGACTTGTCCGCCCAGCACATCTCACAGATGAGATTAGATTGAGATCTTGGGAATTTCAACACCTATGAAGTCATTGTCGTGTTGCTCAAACCGCTCCTGAACAGTGTGTGTGGTGTGTGAGGGGCATTAACCTTCCAACCTTTCCATAAATGTGATGGAAAAGAAAACGTGATTCATCAGACCAGGCCTCCGTGTGCCGTTGCTCCGTGCTCCAGTTCTGATGCCCAGGGTAGGACATTTCGGTGGAGGACACGGGTCAACATGGGCACCCTGACTTCTCCGCAGCTACACAGCATCACACGCAACAAACTGACACGCCCTGTGTGTGTTCTGACCCCTTTCTATCAGAACCAGTGTTTAATTTCTCAGCAATGTGATCTCCAGTAGCTCTTCTATTGGATCGGACTACACGGGCCAGCCTTCACTCCCCACACGCATCAATGTGCCTTGGCTTCCCCGGTTCTCCTTCACTGGAGGACTTTCCGTAGGTCCTGGCCACTGCAGACTGGGAACATCCCACACCAGTTTGACCCATTCGTCCAGACATCAGATGCTGCAGGAGTCGCTCAGATCTTTACACTTACCCGTCCTTCATGCTAACAACACATCAGCTTTGAGAACGATGTCATGAGAAAAGTAAAATTTATTCACATGTCAGTTCAGTGGTTTTAATGTTATGGCTGATTGGTGTTTGCTTTTTACATATATATCATGTGTGTGTGTGTGTTTGCCTACAGTGGCATACGGATATGGAAATATATACACACGCTTATGTGTAAATACTGCTGAAAACTAAACTGTGTGTGTGTGTGTGTGTGTGTGTGTGTGTGTGTGTGTGTGTGCGCGCATGATAGCGATCTGTAAGCAGGGATGCAGTGAGCTGCACGGAAGCTGCGCCGCCCCGGGTCAGTGCACGTAAGTCTGCTTATCTCATCACTTTGTTCTCTGTATACACAACTCTCTCTCACACACACACACACACACACACACACACACACATACAACATACCACACACACTCGCTCATCACAGCCACCTCATAGACACACACGCACACACTAGACGGTAAAATTTCTACAGCGAATGCAGGGTTAAAGTGGGCGGCGCCGGTCTCGAGGGCGGTGATGTCATCGGCGTGCATGCTGATGTCACTGTAGCTGCTCACAGGTTCACAGGATCTATTATATTTTTTCACCAGCTTCAGCACCTTCAGGGAAAGTTTGAGTCTGACATTAAACAGTCCACGGGGTGTTTGTACTGCGGTTCGCAGTGTGTGTGTGTGTGTGTGTGTGTGTGTGTGTGTGTCAGGGCTGGAACGTCACATCACCGTAATCAGTTACGTGTTT
>JAAGKR010009711.1:12665-16554 GCA_011419295.1 Clarias macrocephalus
GAGTAAACAGCAGCGGACGGACCGGAAACATCCTCAATCACAGACTGAGAAAAAGTTCAAAAGTTCAAAAGTCGATCATCAGCCGGAAAATTCATCAACGCTTACAGTTGACTGGGATTCTTGGGGGCCAGAAGTATTGGAACATTATCAGGAAAGAGGTTCGACAGAGCTCGTTACAGTGAGACGCGTATTGAGGAGCTGAAGACTAAACACAGAGGACTGATGTCCGAGGATGCCGCAATCTCGTGTGACGATGGACATACGTTGTCACATAACTTCACACACTGTGGACACTCTGAGGTGTTAAAGTGTCCTCACTGTAGTCCTGATCTCACCCCATCAGACTTTCACCTGTTTGTCCCCCGAAAGTAGAACTACAAGGACGAAGATTCACTTCTGATGAAGAACTGAGGACAGCGGTGCATTCGTGTCTCGCAGCTCAGACTGAAACATTTTAATGTTGATGGCTTGTTGACAGATGGACAAAGTGGATCTAAAAGCAGGAAGGTTAATGTATTTGTGACGTATGGAGTGCGGATAATTTTTTAATCACCCTTGTGTGTGTGAGTGTGTGTGTGTGTATATATCAATTAAATCTCTAAACAAAATTAGCAAATAATTCACAGTGTGTTTGAACAGTTTAGAGTGCGCCACCTGTAGGATCATAGAGTAATGACAACATAAAAATAATAGATTATGGACACATGAATCGCCACACAAAGGAATCGCCACACATAACCGATTTCCCCATCACTAATACTATAAAATATATAAATTTAAATGAAAAGGTTTCTGCTTGATCTTTTTTCCTTACCAAAATATATATAAATAAATAAGTAAATAAATAAATAGTCTGTTTTATTAAATGAGAAATAATATTATTTATTTGTTTTAAAAACATTTTCAAGAATAAAACCAATCAAACAATTTGTTTTTAAAAGTTGAATATATTTGATCATAAAACTATGGGAAGAAAAAAAAGTGGGCGGAGTTAAGAATTTCCACCTGGGGTGGGTCTGTTTGTGGGCGGGTTAAAGTTAAAGGAATAAAAACATTGAAATCGTGAGATCTGAGATGTCTCTGAACGGTGCGATGAGGTGGGATTTATCACAATCTTCTCATCGAGGTCACAGTGAGGTCACTCAGCTCAGGGTGACTCCGCCCCCCCCCCCCCCCCCTTAAGCACCACCTCCCAAAGTTTAACCACTAACACTATTCGAAGAAGAGATCGTATAAAGATTTGCGCCGACGCCGACCGCGCCTTTGCTTATCGCCTGTGGAAGTGACGTCTCATCACTGCTGATCTAAACTTTAATAAAGAATTCTTCTAGAAGTTTCATTTCTGTCTGTCTCCGTCTTCCTGCAGACATTCGCTCGTGTTACGGTCAGTGTCAGAACGGCGGCACGTGCACGGTGAGTCCCGAAAACGTCCTCAACAAAGTCAAAATCAGAACACAGAGCACTCGGAGGGTCAATCTGTGTGTGTGTGTGTGTGTGTGTGTGTGAGTGTGTGTGTGTGTGTGTGTGTGTGTGTGTAGGATGGACGTCACGGCTATGTGTGCCAGTGCCAGCCGGGGTTTGTGGGTAAACACTGTGAGGTGCAGCAGAGTGTGTGCGCGAACTCGCCGTGTCAGAATGGCGGTCAGTGTCACGTCACACACACCGGCTACGAGTGCGAGTGTGTGAGCGGATACACAGGAACACACTGCCAGGTGAGGAACACACACACACACACACACACACACACACACACACACATATCACCTCTATCCTTCTCTCTCGTTTATCTCTTCATCACACTCTCTTCTTCTTCCTCTTTTCTCTCCTCCAGTTTTTCCTGTTTGTCTCCTTCACTTCTCACTCGTTTTCTCTTTGATCTGTTTTTCTCCTCTGTTCATCTTTATATTCTTCTTTACTCTCTTTATTTACTTTCCCTCACTTCTTCACTTCCCCTCTATTCTCCACTACTCTTTCTTCCTCTTTCTTCAGTTTTCCTCCTCCTGCTTTCTCTCTCTCTCTCTCTCTCTCTCTCACTCAATTTCTTCGTCTTTTTCTTTCATTCTCCTCTTTCTCTTTTTCATTTTTCTTAATCCCTCTCTTTACCTCTTTTATTCTCCCTTTTTTTCTTTATATCACAACCTCTTTCTTTTACTCTCTCATTTTTTTAATCTATCCATCTTTTACATTCTTTCACTCTATTTATCTATTTTTCTTCCTTTTTTCCTTCTTTTCTCTCTCTCTAAATAACTCACTTCTTTTGCCACTTTTTCCATTTCGATATTTTTCTTTTTCTCTCACACTTTTCCTCTTTAACTCTCTCCGTCTATTCACTGCACCTTTCTTCTTTTCTTTTTCACTCTCCTCCTCTCTTCCTCTCTTTCACTTTCTCTCACTCTCCATGTTTTTTGAACTGATCCCTCTCTTTTCTCCTTTCATTCTCATGTGCATGTTCTGCATTTCCTATTTTCCACACTCTCTCTCTTTCACTTCATCCTTCCATCTTTCACATTCTCTCACTCTTTTTTCCTTCTTTTCCACACTCCCCGTCTCTCACTCTCTCTCCTCCTCACCTCCTCTTTCACGCTCTTTCTTTAATTATTTTAATAAATCTTTTATTAAATCTCCGTCCGTTCTTCCTTTTCCTCCCTGTTGGTGTGTCTGCGCGGGTGCAGGTGCAGGAGGACCCGTGCGTTCCCAGCCCGTGTGTGAATAAGGCTCAGTGCCACGCCCTGCGCTCAGGGTTCTACTGCGAGTGCGCTGACGGTTACGAGGGCAGAACCTGCGCAGAGCTGACGGACCACTGCAAGACCAGCTCGTGCCAAGGTGAGGCCTCGCGCCACGCCCACCTCGCCTGGACCAGAGTCACAGCGCTTACACGCCGGAGCTCTGGTTACAGACGGAGTCTCCAGTGTCGGCGCTTTATAACAGACAGACATAAATCTATAACTTCTGATTTAACTTCTTATTGATATTTCTTTGTCACGTGACAAGCAGGCGATTTATTTTTTCTCTTATGAGTTCATTAATTAAGTGTGAATAATTTGTAATTAATTACCAACTAGTACAAACCTTCAAGATCAGATAAACAGATAAAAAAGTACAAAATGGTCTTTTATGTAAAAAGAAAAAAAAAAAAAGAAGAGTCCCGTGTTTATCCACTGCTGTGTTTCCATCCTAGTGATTGACAGCTGCACCATCTCCGTGACGAACCGCTCCACCCAGGAAGGGGCGTGGCACATTTCATCCAACGTCTGCGGGCCGCACGGCCGCTGCATCAGCCAATCGGGAGGCAACTTCACCTGCGCGTGTGTGCCGGGGTTCACCGGGGCGTACTGCCATGAGAGTGAGTCTCACACACACACACACACACTGTGTGTCCTGGGATCATGAAGGTGGTCTGGATGTTACTCTGTGTTACTGTGTGTGTTATTGTTTTATAGGTGTTAGTGTGTGTTAGTGTGTGTTAGTGTTGTGTCCATACTGGGTTAGTGTGTGTTAGTGTTGTGTCGATACTGGGTTAGTGTGTGTTAGTGTTGTTTCGATACTGGGTTAGTGTGTGTTAGTGTGTGTTAGTGTTGTGTCGATACTGGGTTAGTGTGTGTTAGTGTTGTGTCGATACTGGGTTAGTGTGTGTTAGTGTGTGTTAGTGTTTTTCGATACTGGGTTAGTGTGTGTTAGTGTGTGTTAGTGTTGTGTCGATACTGGGTTAGTGTGTGTTAGTGTTGTGTCGATACTGGGTTAGTGTGTGTTAGTGTGTGTTAGTGTTGTGTCGATACTGGGTTAGTGTGTGTTAGTGTGTGTTAGTGTGTGTTAGTGTTGTGTCGATACTGGGTTAGTGTGTGTTAGTGTGTGTTAGTGTTGTGTCGATACTGGGTTAGTGTGTGTTAGT
>JAAGKR010009712.1:3802-25616 GCA_011419295.1 Clarias macrocephalus
GGGGGGTCTGGCTTGGAGCCTATCCCAGGAGACTCGGGGTACAAGGCGGGGGACACCCTGGACGGACCCATCGCAGGGCACACACATCAAGAGAGTGTTTGAGTGTTTGAGTTACAAAATGCATAAACCTCCACAGGCCTGTGCTAACAACAAGACAGCGGCTAACTGTGACGTATAATTAGCTCCTCAAATCAGTTCGAGTAGAGTCAGTGTTCTAGATTTAGCATGTGAATATACTTGTACAGTAAATAATATAAATCTAATGATTGTGTATACAGTGTAACCCGTATAAAGCTGATGCAGCGCTGCTGTGTTTACTGCTCATGCTGTGAGCCGCGTGTTGGTCTGATGTCACTTGCTGAACTCGGGGTTGAGGAAATCATCCCGAGTTCCCCAAAAGGAATTCTGTCTACTGTAGTTTCAGTCGGAGGCTGAAAACTGAGTTTTTCCCCTATTAGATGAACACAGAATTTAATCTCTCTCGCTCTCTCTTTTATTGGATGCCACGTTTATTTGATTCCTCCGCGGTGTGTGCGGCAGGAGTGTAAATCTTAAAGGTGACCTTTGACTTTTTAGTAGAGCTGTCAATATTAACACATTAACACATGGGATTAATCTAGAAATTTTAACACATTATTTTGTAACGCAAATGAATCATATGACCAAGTTTGGCCCTAATGGCTTCCCGTAATCGCAGCACAGTTACACAGTTTGATAATGTCACGTTTAACACGGATAAGATGATGATTAAGGAAACGTCACCAGGTGCTGAACGACAAGTTTCATAATAAAGATGCTTCTAAATGGAAGTCTGGATAAAATCAAAGTGGATCTGAGGTCAAGCCCCGCCATCAATGGGTTGCCCCCGTGCCCCCGTGCCCCCGTACGACTCAGCCACGGCATGCAGTGCCGGCCCCATTCAAGAGATTTTAATTTCACATTTATTAAATGTTAGTGCTCCTGCTTCTTGTCTCTTTTCATTTTGGTATAAGCTGGTGTTTAAACAAGACAATTAGATTTTCCACCTAATGTGACCTCATATGAGACGAGCCCCTCCCGCCTGGCTCTTTACTCAGCCAGGTTTAAGGGGTATAGATTAAAAAAAAAAAAAAAAACTGCATTATCTGAGGAGGATTTCAGCTGCAGCATTAACACACAGGCTTTCAGGGAGCTTTGAGTCCTGTGTTAACTGGTTAAAGGAGTAGTAAACTATGAGACCTTTAACACTGAGTGACTGAGCACTACGGTGAGTGTGTTACCTGAGAGGAAGAGTGTGAGTCTGTTTCACACGTCTGCTTCTTCAAGCTAAGCAGCTTCTCCTCAAGCTCCTTCTTTTCCTGCTGAGCCTGCAGCAGTCTAGACACGCAGGCGATTCAAGATTATATCACACACACACACACACACACACACACACACACACAAATGATTATCCATAAATATAACACAAGCCACATAATCAGTCAATCACAGGTCTAGTGATCACAGTCTGCACTGCTTGTATTAATGAGCAACAAGAACTTGAATACCTGTTTAACAAATTTACTTCTTTAGAGACACTTACAGAAATGAACACAATGTCACACAAATATAGAGTTGCTCTTAAAGGAAGAACCTTTGATCATTTGCATTCCATTGAAGTTCACACAGTTGTGCACTGAACACCGCCTCGGGTCTCTCGAAGCAATTAGTTAGACAGGTATACAGTGTTACACGGCGTGAACGACAAGATCATGAACTAAAGTCTCATCAAGCTGTATCCACACACACACACACACACACACACACACAGACAGACACACAGACAGACAGACACACAGACAGACAGACAGACAGACAGACAGACAGACAGACAGACACACAGACAGACACACAGACACACAGACAGACACACAGACACACAGACAGACAGACGCACACAGACAGACACACACAGACAGACAGACGCACACAGACAGACAGACAGACACACACACAGACAGACAGACACACACACAGACAGACAGACACACACACAGACAGACAGACACACACACAGACAGACACACACACACACAGACAGACACACACACACACACACAGACAGACACACACACAGACAGACACACACACAGACAGACACACACACAGACAGACACACACACAGACAGACACACACACAGACAGACACAGACAGACACACAGACACAGACAGATGATTAAAGAAGCAGTCACACAATTATTCACCACGTTAGCAGAAATATCACCTGAGACACACGTGTGATTGATGTGTTAGTGCCTCCCCCTGATTTAAACCATCACATGATCATTACGGCTGATTTCAGTAATAAAATGTACTTAAACATCAGTATTTTAATAGATTTGATTGTAGAGTCAGGATTTAAACCCTTTAAGTCAAAAGATGTATTATGAGGATTTTTTTTTTTTTTTTTTAAAGAAGCAGCATGTAGCATTTCCGGTAATGTTTAACATGAAGGTTCCTCGTCTTTAATAAACCATCAGTGATGTTTAAAAAGTAAATGAATAAGTTATCATCAGCGCTTTTCAAAGGGGGCTTGAATAAATTCTTAAATGTGATCCTGAGCTGTACGATCGTGACATGACAGGGAGGATCATCAGAGGAAGTTCAGGAGAAATCACAGGCGATGATAAATATCTGAACACGCCTATAAACAACATGGTGAGCTATTTGTAGGGGAATCGTAGCAAATCCTATGATCTGTTACAAATCTTCATATGGATCCAGTTCGTTATTGGAGGAAAACTGTAGGGAATTTAGGGAATGTAGAGGGATTTTATTAACAGTGGCCCAGTGGCGCGGTGGTAAAGTTCTCGCCCTATCATCCGGAGATCGCTGGTTCGATTCCCGGGTGATGCTGTAACCTCTCGCAGCCGGAGGTCTAGAGAGAGCTGATTGGCCGAGCTCTCTCAGAGGGGCGGGATGAGAGGTACTTAGTGCTCCCACATTAATCACGGCTCTACAGCTGTGAGCTCACGCGAGCGGAAGTGTGTTACTCCGCCCCCAACGGTGCGTGAGTGAGCAGTTCAAAAAGATGCGGTCGGCTGCGAACCACGTGATAGTCTTTGGCCCTCCCGGCTGAGTGGTAGTAGTAGCCTTAATGTGGAGCCCCCTAGTGACGGGGAGGAATTGGACACGACTAAATTAGGGAGAAAATCAGGGGAAAAAAAAAAACAAAACAAAAAAAAAAAACTGTGGAGCCGTTATATAATTATATAACACTCAGCCGTTATATAATGGTGAAGAAGGTGGGCGTGGTCAAAAACCGTCTTCTCTACATGAACGATCAGACTGGGCGAGAGCAGAAGACTTCATGATCCAGCAGGTTGTAAAGAATAAACGACACTATTGATTACTGATAGATGAGACCAACTTCCTGAATGTCATTATTTAAAAGTTTTAGAGTGTTTCGTCTCAATACTTTTGGCCCCCACTGTGGTCCCTCGGTTGGACTCGGGTCTCGACATTTTCGTCATCATTTATACAATTTATACCAAAAATAATTGAAAATAATCTGGCAATTATAATTTATACACATTTCCTAACACTTTTTAAATTCATCCCCATAATTGTCTTTTGTTCGCTGTTTTTGCGACGCCGTTAAAAGCGCTGTACAAATAAAACTGAAAAGAGAGAATATGACATTAATGAGCTTATTATCTGTGGATGACGTAAACACAGGCTGTTTACATCACCAACACGTTACTCAATAAATCTGTTAATATTCCCATTAACATGACTTACAGTTTATTATTGTTATTGAAGTTTATCACTTATTAATGTTCACTGATGCAGCAAATATCTCATTTAAATAAACCTTAATATGAAGCATTACCGCACGTCCTGTTTATAAATGACAAAAATAATTATTATTTATTTTAAAAAAACTATTTATTTTATTCGTTCACTTTTCAGCGAAGTGATGAGATGATGGAGGCTAAAATCAGGACAGGGAAACGTTACACGCTGCTTCTTTTAGAGATCTGCGGCTCTTTGGTTGATCTAGAGATCTCTCTCACTTTTGAAACGTGCTGTGACGCCCGGGCCTGGCAAACAGAAACCACAGGTCAAGTCATGCATCAGAAACAGGGTGAATAAAAACAAGCAAATGAAAATAAAACACACAAAAGACAAGAACACAGCAAGAACAGACATGAAGGTTTTGTTCATTGTGCTTTCGGGGGAATAACCTGGTGATTTAAACTAAACCTGAGAGCTGAGATCACTGGTTATGGAATTTAACTCCCCGGGTGATTTGTATAAGGATCGGCCCTGACATCACCCGCGCTGGGAACCGTGCGCCGACCGGCTCCTGATGAACCTGAGCACACCAGCGGGGGGAACCGATCCTGGCCGGGGACAAGCTTAACCTCACAACAGTCTAAACCACGCTGAAGCGGAACCTGGAGCCACACGGACGCCCCGGGGTCGAGTTCTCAGCAGCCCAACCCGTCAGCACCTTGACAAACGATAACTGGTGTGAGAAACCTGCGACACCTTTGATAAATATTGGTTTAAACTTTAACTTCTCCTGCGGGCGTGGTCTGGAGTGTAACAAAAAATCCACACTGTTACCATGACAACACTCGCACTAAAAAAAAGGGGGGAAAAAAAGGATTTGGTTTAATTTTAGGCATTCAGGCCAACAACAGCACGAGCTTTAGTGAGAAGACTAGGAGAGCGTGTGTGTGTGTGTGTGTGTGTGTGTGTGGTGTGTGTGTGCGCTGTGTGTGTGTGTGTGTGTGGTGTGTGTGGTGTGTGCGTGTGTGTGTGTGTGTGTGTGTGTGTGCGCAGCTGGCCAGCTGTTAGACGATTAAAACCCGCTCATCATTCAGCTCCTAATTCAACACCACCACAGACTGAGCTACTGGTGTGTAACGCTTCCTGTTTAATTCCATGAAAATCAGGGGAAAGGCCGAGTCACGGAGCGTCCGGGTTAATGTGCGACTGCGCCACGGCGAGCGACAGGACGCACTAACGGTGCAGCTCAACATCAGTAAAAACCCGCTCTGGTGTTTCAGCTCCGAGTTCCTCACGTGTAAAAAAAAACACTAAGTAACTTTGTTTGTGTGGCAAAATACTGAAATAACAGGTTCCTGAAAAGCAGCAAGTCATAAAAAGGAATAAATATTTGGTCTTAAAGTTGAACAAATGTCAGATTTTCTATTTTTGGGGGATAATCTGGTCCGTCTGATCCTCCCCACCCTGGAGACATTCAGTACAGCATCCGTCCTGTCCGCAGTTACTCCAGCGGTCGGGTTTCGTCAAGTGTCATTCACACGCTACAGGTTCCTCTGGGAGAACCTGGAGGAAACCCACTAAGCACGAGGAGAACAAACTCCACACACACACACACACACACACACACACACACACACCCTGGAGGTGCAAGGCGACAGTGCTAACCGCTGCCAAGGTGGTACTAAAAAAAACTAAAAATCTGTCTGAAACCTATTTTTTTTTCACATTTTTTAAGGAAATTAGACTTCAATTATGAGAACAATAAAAATACACCAAAAATAAAAAATTCCCCTCTGGTGAAATGCACGAGATGGTGAGGATGTGACGCGCGGATGTGTGTGCAGTGCTGGAGCTCACTCCTGTTTCACCGACGTCATCTGCTCCTTCCAGTGCTCGCCCTGCTCCCGGTAATCGTCCAGCTCCGCCTCCAGAGCCAGAATGGACGCGTTCACCTTCTCGCGCTCCTCCTCGATCTCCTGCTGTGACTGAAAGAGACGCCACGATAAAAACGGGATGTGATGAAGCACGAGATCGAAGCTCGAATAATCCACATTAATACACAAGGAACGTCTTAAAGAACGAGAAATGGGAAGCCCAAGTTCTCTGATCATTCTAAACTCCTCACACACACACACACACACACACACACACACACACACACACACACACACACACACACACACACAGCATTACAGGGTGTATTACAGGATACTTCATCACTTCATCTCACAGGATACAGTTATACAGACTTTAATATATATAAATCTACATGACAGTCGATTCGATGAGATTTTTTAGACATTGTGATTTTCGATTCATCATTAATGATTGTTGTGAGTAAGAAATGAAGCTGCTTGAGACAAATCAGAGTGTAAAACACCAAAAACTACTAAAACTGTCGAAAAAACTGTGGAAGCTGTTGTTAATTGTTTACATGTGATGCCTTCTGCACAACACTCCAGTCCAGTAGGTGGCAGTATTACATGAAAACTGCACAGAAACTAAAGACGAAGAGCAATACGCTTGTAAAATGCGAGTATTCGTGGAAGAATCGGTCTGTATTTAAAAAGAAAAAAAGGTGGTGTATTTTTAAAGAATTTTAGAATTTTTAGAGCATTTAACTTATATTTTTAAAGTTAAATGCTCTAAAAATTCTAAAATTCTTTAAAAATATACCACCTTTTTTGGTGAATAAAAAAAAAACATGTAAAAAGGTTTTTCGTTTAGTTTAAATTAAATACTTTTAAAAATCGGAATTCTGAATCGAAAACTGACGCATTGATTCAATCAACCGAATCACCAAAAAACTTAAATTAACTCAAACCGCTATAAATACAAACCTGTTAAAGTCTTCAGTTAAACACCACTTTATTCATGGTACAAGTGATAATAACTAAGAGTCGTATAACTGAAGCAGAGCAGTGATTCATCTAGATTATAGAACAGGTGGCTCCAACCGAGCAGTATGATTGGAGGAGAGCCGTTCCACGAGTGCTGATAATGGGCGGTAACAGCACTGGGACGTTTAACTACGCGCATCAGTCGGCGTCGCGGGTCTTCTACAGCGGGTCATGAGACTAACTGTGGGTCACAGCGCGGGCGAGAGCAGCTCTGTAACGTCAGTGTCGTTCTGTTCACGGTTAACACAAACCCAATCTGAATCCCAAATCCCTGTCTAACCCCTGATCAAGGGCACTACATGGAGTGTGGAACGAGGGAGGCAACACGCTACATGACACCCCAGGCTATTTGGGATTTAACCCGAGAATGAAAAAGACTTTGATATTCTAAATTGGAATTAAATCCAGATATAAAGTAAATCTCGTAAGTTCCTCAGGACTGTCCCGCACCTCCGTGGTTCCGTCTCCTCACCTTTTGTCCACATACAGACGCAGCGGTACGAATTTAAAGCTACTTATAACCCTGTTAATTATGCTTAGTGCTTTGTCGAACAAAATAACAAATCATAATCTGTCAATAATAAATGGTGTTTGTGGAAGTGCTGGATAAAAAAAAAACCCTCGTGCTACGACCACGTCACAGCCGTGCCGATATGCAGCACAACAGCACGACTTCGAGTGTGATATTGCTTAATTGTACCAAATGGCTAAAGACTCATTCAGGGAACTTGAACAAAGTTTGATTCTGAAAGAGCGGTTGAGAGATCTGATCACACACACACACACACACACACACACACACACACACACACACACACACACACACACAGTGACTACGCACATACAAAGGGTATCTATTACACTAGAGAACCTGAGACAAGAGGTACCTAATTACCAGCAAACTGCATTCTAAACACACACACACACACACACACACACACACACACACACACACACACACACACACACACACACCTGAGATACACTCTGCATGGTTTTCTGAAGTGCCTCCATATTCTGGCTGTACTGTTCCCGCAGCGCCTCCATCTCTCTGTCGTGGTTGGCCACCTCGTCCTTCAGCGCCCCCTTCAGTGCAGTGAGCTCCCTCTCCCTCATGTGCAGCGTGTCCTCCTGCCTCTGCCTCAGCATCGCCGCCTCTGCCAGCTCAGTCTGAAGAGCCACCAGGTCCTGACAGGAATCCAGCAAAACACACACACATACACACACACACATACACACACACATACACACACACATACACACACACATACACACACCGCACAGAAACTCTGATTACAATCAGGATGGCGTCAGGACACTGAAAGGCAACAGACACTCAGTTACAATATCACTAATAAAGGAATAAAGTTAGCCAGACGTCCATTACTAAAAGCCCGGCCCAGGAGTGTGTTGCGTCTGCGTACCATGTGCACCGAGTCTGTGTGTGGCGCGCTCTCCGAGACCCTCCTCAACTCCTCCTGCAGCTGCGCCAGCTGATCCTCCTGCTGATGAAAGCGGGACTCCACCCCTTCCTTCTCCAGGCGCAGCGCCGCCAACCTGAACACAACCAAGATGAGCTCATCATCACATCAACTCACATCACTTCCCATCAAATCACATCCCATCACATCCCATCACATCCCTCAGGACACAATGAACAGCACTGACCTCGGCCTGCGCACACACACACACACAAACGCGCACACAAACGCACACACAAACGCACGCACACGCACGCGCACGCACGCACACGCACGCGCACGCACGCACGCACGCACGCACGCACGCACGCATAAACAAAAACACTTATCTGTCTGGATTTATTTTTACTTTTTTAAAAGTAAAGTGCAGGTTATTTTATATTTTGTATTAATTATTTTATGTATTTATTTTTTGGGGGGCTGTGGAACGAATAATTTAAGTTTCCATTATTTCTTATGGGAAAATTCGATTTGGTTTACGAGTGTTTTGATATATACGAGCACACTTCCGGAAGGATCCACTGTATATGATTGAAAGAGCGAGTTCTGACCAATGTACAGACAAAACCTTTTTTTTAATTTTTTATATATAGATTTCTTATAACAATATCATTAAATAACAAATTTAAGATCATGGATCCTATTTCTTGACTTCTTTGTCTTGTATTAAACTGGTGACAAACGAAGAGGGATTTTAGAGGAACGCGTCCACAGGACTTACTGCAGGACACAAGTGTGCAGGTGTTTGTCTCGACTGGTCTTCTGAGGGACGGTTCATGTTTTTAGTGCCAGTGTTTAGTCAGTGTTACACATTTACCCAGAGTACAGGAGATCAAATATTTGTCGGGGTCACATGGAGTCACAACACGGTCCCAGGAACTCTTAAAGTGCCCTAGACTGTGTATACAGTCTAACTCGTTATGATATAATCCGCACTGCTGTGTTTACTCTCCTGCCGTGAACAGAGTGTCGGTGTGATGTCACGTGCTGAATAAGAATTCGGTCTATTTGAGTTTTTCCCAGTTTCGGTAAGCTTTCGGAGTTTCAGTCTTAAGATAACTGCAGAATTTAATCTCTCTCTTTCTCACACACACACACACACACACACACACACACACACACACACACACACACACACACACACACACACACACACTGTTTTTACCGATCCTGGGCATGGTGCAGGTCTCTCCTGGTCTGGTCGAGCTGCTGCTGTAAGCGTCTGTTTGTGGTCTCTTTGTCCTCCTGCAAAATGTTATAATAAAACACTTAAAATTCACATTAGTGAATGATCAGAATATCACGGCTACATGATGATGATATAATAATGAGATACAGAGGAACCTCCATTTTCGCCTTAAGAACTCAAATTTAGCAAGAACAAATTGTCGGCTAAGTTGCACGTACGTCCAGGAGCCGATCAAAGCTTGTGTCAGTGGAAAGCCAAGTAGACGGTGTTGACATTTTTTTATAGGTTTTTTTTTAAAAGCATTTTGTGAAGGATTTAGTGAAGACAAAACACCACGGGTCTCAAGAACCTTATCAAGGACGGTAGCAAGTAGAAAACTGAGCCACTTTCTGTTCCGGTGCCAAGAGGAATCATAAATTAAGGTTAACTGCGGTTTAATATATATTTATTTCATATTTTACTTCATTTACATGTCTTTTGTAATTGTTTTGATTGTTTTTATATGCACAAATATAATAATAGTGTTGGAAATTGTTAATATTGGTAATATTTTTGGGTGGCTGGAACGGATTAGCTGCATTTATATTATTCTCTCTGGGACGATGCGCTTCACAATACGAATTTTAGGAATCTTAAGAACTCGCCTCCAGGACAGATTAAATTCGTACACCAAGGTACCGCTGTGTCGCTGTATTAGACCTGACACTGTATTTGATGTAACTCGTTTAGTTAAACTAGATATTAAGTTATTAAGGTATCTGTTATTAAGTTCATTTAATTTCCAATAATCAGACATGTAATACAGGTCCAGCCTGCGTGTCACCTGTCGTCTGATTAAATGTCTCTGTCCCCGCACTACACCTGTGTTTCTGTGATATTAAAGCCCACCCGAGCACCGCGCACCTGTCCTCTGAGGAAACACAACACCCCGACTCTGATCACTCTCACACACCCCGGCACAATCCATCACAAACTGAGTTATCAGACAGACATCGGCATCACACCATTAAACAAGAATTAATGACAAACAAACAAGCCAAAGTGGACGGAATATTTGAAATGTCCACCGATTTTTATACAGATGTTTGTGTAACTGTTAACGGTTGAAATTGGATGACGTGAAGCTCAGGTGACACTTTTAAGGGATTAGTGTGTGTCTAATCTAATATACTGTTGGCACACTGTTACCAAATGCAGCAGAATAAACCAGGGGAGCTCCGATTGATTGGTCGCCGATCATAATCAGCCCATAATAGCTTTGGGAAGTTTGATCTTCAGTCTCTATGATGGCCGATATAGAAAAGCCGATCAGATGACGCAAAACTCGCGGGACATTTTTTTGTGCGCTGCTAAAATGGCGTCACTGGTCTGGCGATTCTACGTGTTGCAAGACAAGGACAATACATTAGTAATCTGCAGCCTGTGTAACAAGACAATTCCACGAGGCGGGAAGCAGCCAAAGCATTTTAACACCACGAACCTCATCAGGCATTTGACGGTTAGTCACGTAAAGGAACACGAGCAGTTCTACCGCTAAAAGAGCAGGAGAGCTCAGCAACTCGCGCGCCGCCGCTCACTCAGCTGTCGCTAATTCCGCTATCTCACCTACGCGGTTTCGCTCGGTGGCTGTAAGTACGGTCCATCATGATTCATGAGTTTTGGCGCAGTGATTACGTTTCCATCTTTCCACGCGAAAAACTTTTTGCCCGTCCTCGCGGATGCTTGCGGACTTTGCAGAACTTCCGGCGACTCACGTTCCATCTGTCTGTTATTTTATTTCATTTTATACAATCTACAGGAAAGTTGTATTTGTCGAGCTCTAAGCTGTTCCCAGTTACTAACCAAACACAGGCTGCTATGTTTTAGGTTGACGTGTTGCACATGTTGCTTTCCAATAAATACAGTCGTCAGTTCATGATATTCCTCCTCTTGTCATCTAAATACTTCATTTACATTGTTGTTGTTAGATATAGTTTAATAAATAATGCTACATGATGAGGCTTCGAGTCGACCCTGTAATCGGTGATCGGTATCGGTCAATACAGCTTCTAGTGATCGGAGATCCGCCCCAAAATCCTGATTGGAGCAGCCCTAGAATAAACCTACATCACTTCAGAAGTTCAGCACAACATCCGGTGTTTAATAATGAGCTCGAGAGTCCTAAAGCCACTTCAGTTTTTTTTTTCCTCCCTAGTTGTTGTCATTGCTCGAGGCAGGAAATTAATTTGACCCGGATTTTAGGGCCAGGAAGTCTTATAAAGCCATAATTAAGTTAGATTTTAGTTTAAAATCAATTAGAAAACACAACATAAACATGATTATGATGATGAGAGATTAAACAGGAGACCAGATGTGAAGAACGAAACATTCAGCACCGTCACGTTTTTCGGTTTGTTTTAGTGATGCACATGATGTGTCGGTGTGTCTCTAATAATGTGTAATATGGTATATATAGTGCCTTGCAAAAGTATTCACACCCCTTGAACTTTTCCACATTCTGTCACGTTACAACCACAAACGTAAATGTATTTTATTGGGATTTTATGTGGCACATCATTGTGACATGGAAGGAAACTAATAAACGGTTTGTTTTTATGGATGAATATCTGAAAAGTGTGGAAAAGTTCGAGGGGTGTGAATACTTTTGCGAGGCACTGTACTCTGTCCCACGGTAAAACCACAGGAAAGTAAAAGGAGAGATTGATGAGATGAGATTAAGGAAACTTCTTAATACTTTTAGTTGTTCATTTCCTCAAGATGATAAACAACAAACAAGAAACGTTAATGTAAGCATCGCTAGAGCAACCAATTATGATTAAATGTACAAAAACACAGTGTTTTGTTTACTCGGTGCTCTGTAATCGAATATCTTCTGCCTCTGCAGCTCTTTCACTGAACCCTGAAGAACCCTGAGGCTACAAAAGAGATCAGATTTCAGAGTCATGAATACTGTAGCGCAGGTGTATCTGAGAGGCCCGAGACTGAAACCCAGCCTCTCTTCAGCGCTGTTAGCTTCTGGCCCGCCTCGATTATTAATGCATCACAGACTCACGCGACACTCCAATCAGCCGCCTTCATTAATGCAGCGGTTGCTAGGAGACGGCGGGAGGATGAGACGCATACAGGGAGGGGGACTAATATCAACAATGCATTACCATTATTCATACACACACACACACACACACACACACACAATATGTATATATATATATATATACACACACACACACACACACACACACACCTTTCCTCTATGTACACTGAGAACTTCACAGCTCCGGGAAATGCAAATCGTTCTGGTGAACGTGAACATGCTCACCTTCAGCCCTCGGTACCGCTCATGAATGAGATTCGCTTTTCCTCTCAGGAACGTCTCGCTCTCCACGGACCTGACGACGTCGGTTATGAAATAAACATGAGACATGAACATGCATGAGGAGAACAGCGTATTTAAAATACTCTCATGTCTGAGAGGTAACTCCAGCAGGCTCGGCAATACCGCGATGTAATATCGATTCTGTGATCAATTATGTCATGATAAACTTTCCTTAGATATCACAGATAAAATCCACAGCTTCCATTCAGCATTTAAAAATGTTCAAGCAATACGACTATATGTTTAATGTTAACTCTTAGTGCTTATTAGATGTGCACACGACTTTGTTCGCATGGAATTTTGTAATTTTTACTAAAAACTTTTTTATATAAAAGTTTTATTTTCCATTTAAATGTTAAAGTAGCATATCTTCTCTTCCCGTGGGCAGATTGCGATGAAACAAAGCCCATATGTTACCTCAAGCTCGGCCAGATACACCTGTGAAAACCACATTATAATTCCTTAAGTAGTTTTCACGTGATGCGTGCACAAACAAACAGACAAACATGACGTGTTGCTGTATTCTATTACTCATCCCCCAAATAATTTCTTCGCAAATATCTTTGATATTCAGGTACAGACACACACGCTTTACACATCTATACATCTTTATTGTATGTATAGGGGTAGATAATTAAATTTCAGTAATGCATAGTGGGATTCTGTCTGCGTGATTTGGCAACCAACTAGAGAGAGATAGTTTGAAGGCATAATAATAGAATTATTGATTTTCACTCAGAAATATAAACACCACACAGCGGCAGGAAAATTAATTCTTGCACCACAAACGCTAAACTTTAAATTGATCAATTTCACTTCACTCTGGTCTGTTACACCACCAGTAATCTGATGTTTTTGTCTGCGTCTTCTCGTCCTATCTAGTGCTACAGTATATCAAGCCCTATGGTTAAGGCATTAGAGTAGCTCAGCTCAGTGGTTAAGGCGTTGGACTACTGATCAGAAGGTTCCAAGTTCAACCCCCAGCACCACCAAGCTGCCAGTGTTGGACCCTTAACCCTCAACTGCTCAGACGTGTGATGTGTAACGAGATGAATGGAAGTCGCTCTGGATGAAGACGTCTGCCAAATGCAGTAAATGTAAATGTAGTGACTGCAATGTAACGCATGCTTACCCTTCTCTGAGGACTTCATAGATCGCGTGTTTTTCCTGATCTTCACCTTCCTTAGTCGGGTCTCTACTTTGACTCTGCCTACTCAGAAGATCAGGAGTTTCCTAAAATAAAGGCAAGAGCATGTAAAGGAGCCGCTAAAACAAGGAACAGCAGAGCCAGAGCAGCACTGCCACCCACAAAGTGTATAGTTTTTGGAAAACCTCCAGCCAGAGATGAGAGAGCAGTCAATGAACAGGTAGTCAGAGCTTCAGAACACTGGAGCCACTAACTGTCCAGGACGGCAATATCTCATGTAGAGCTCCACAGTTTGTAGTTTGCCTTCAAGCTACGGACTGAACTCTAATAAACACACATCCTTTATATTTCCAGGAGACCGAGTCTCTCTCTTATTATCTGACATCAGCAATAATTTCAGACCTTTCTCTAAACTTTTTCTAACCGCTGCTGTGGTGGAACAGAAGTAGGATGTGAAATCTTTAAGCTTCAAAGAACATCTGTCTAATTTAGAATAGTTTCTCTTTCTTCTCAGTTGGTCTGACTTTGCCATCTACAGTACTTCTGCTCAGGTTAAACTGAAAAGCAACGTTCCCACATCATGTTACAGCTGTTATAGTGTTAGTGCAGAATGTTCTAGACTTACAGATCTTCATAAATGCGTACCTTTGATAAAGCAGGTGTCACTTCCTTGGCAACAGACATCCTTGGAGTCTGACTCACAGAAGGTGCTTTTGAGGCAGGAACAGCGGGCACCTTCGCGATGGAGGGAGAGCCCTGTGCAACACTGCTGGAGGTTGTAGGTTTGGGTGAGGAAAGACTGGAGTTTACTGAAAGAGCGTAGGGGTTTATGGTGGGGGAGAGAAGAGGCTCTTCTTCCTTTTCCTTGCGAGCATCCAAGCTGCGAGAGCGCTTTCTCTCATCAAACTGCAGAGCTGTTCGAGCTTGAGAGCGACCTCTGATCCGGTTTGGCAGGGTGGAGGTGGGACTGCTGTTGAATTTGCTGATGAGTTTATTGATGGGTGCTAAAGATTTGGTGTCGATGGCTTCAACTGGCTCTTCCTCAACAGGACCGGGCGCTGAAGCTTCCCTGAATGGCTGTGAAGACATATACGGATTCCCGACCTTCCCCGTCCCGTTCACGGTTCCTCCAAATCCAGCCTGCCGCACTGGCCTAAGACCAGCTTCATTCAGTTCTCCAAGCTCTTTCTTCTCTGAGACTTTGGACGGAGGAATAGATACACGGCGTTCTGTAGTGCCTCTTTCTCCATCTCCTTGACTTCCTGCTTGACCATCACCAGGTGGCCTCTTCAAAGGGCTCCCAAATTCAACAGTCTCTTCATCTGGTGAACTAAGTGGCCCATGTGAGCTGTAGGGGTCTTTAGGAGTCTGAGAATTATCACGTGGTCTTTGGGGCAGGCTGTTAAATGAGGATCCGGGAGCCGGCGTCTGGGGCTGAGGCTGGGTCTTCAGTTGCACTCCATACGAGTCCCCCTTCTCTCCGTCTTTCAGCACCACATAGGGCTGTCCAGAAATGCCCTGAACCCTGACTGCTACTCCATATTTTGAGGATGGAGGAGTTCCACTGCCAGCAGCAGCTCCTGCACCTCCAACACCACGAGTCCTCTCTGTGTAACCTCCGCCCATTTCATCCAGGTCTTTGATGAAGCGGATCTGGACGCCATAGTCCACTGGAGTCTTCCTGTCTGCTGAGAGGGAATTCATCGTGGCTCACTGTGGAAGAAAAGTTCAAAAATAATAATCAGAGTGTGTTGTGAGGCAGGCCTTCAAGATTAATGTGATTAATTAAGATCATCATGGTCTCCGGAGAAGCTTCACAGGATTGGAGCAACCTTCAATTAGAAACCCTACACTTTTGAAGGTTCTTCCTCTAACTGTTGCCACCAAGTCTCTTCACTAGAACTCAGAGTCCACAAACCCTCATCCAGCATGACAACGCTGCCGTGAGATCCACAACGCAAGCTACATGAAGTCACGTTGCGCTCAGGTTGGAGTGGAAGAGTGCGAGCGTCCTGCACAGAGCCCTGAAGGAGCTCAACCCCACTCAACACATCTGGGATGAGAAGCTCACCACTCAAACTGTGTGGCAGTAAACTTGTGATGTCGTACATCAACATTAAAGACACAGAATGGTTAATAGCTAAAGAGCACTCTCACACACACACACACACAAAGCAAAACACACTACGAGACTGAATGAGACCTAAACCACCTCGGGTAATGTTCTGCATTATTATGACAGTAGACCTTTCTGTAACATGACGCACATTAACACACTCGCTCAAACACAAGTGAGCTGTAGAGCTGATTCAATTCAATTCAACTTTATTTGTATAGCGCTATTAACAGTTGTCATCGACGTAAATCAGCTTTACGCAACCAAAAGAATTGGAAGAAGAGGAAAAACTCCCTGACGTGGCAATAGGAAGAAACCTTGAGAGGAACCGGACTCAACAGGGAACCCATCCTCATCTGGGTGAAAACGGACAGCAGGAATTGATCTGAATCATAGTGTGTGTTGGGTGGCAGGCAATTCCGTATAACAGTGGATGTTAAATCTCTCTGATCATAAACATAAAAGGCTCAAGTCACAGTCAGTGTGAAACAGTCGAAAAGTTCATCAGCATTGCAAAGTCTTCAGTTCACAGCGAGAGCGAGAGAGAGAGAGAGAATCACGGTACAGCAGGGCGGGGAGCACACACTTGCGTCAATTCAGAAGCCCTGATTTACATAGAAACACTGAAATTTTGCCTTTGTAGTGAGAAGCAGAGACAGAGAGACACAGAGCGACAGAGACACAGGGAGACAGTCAGTCTGAGTCACGCTGAGTCAGGAGCTCCAGGTCTCAGTAACAGTCAGTGAGGTCCCGAGTGCAGGTCTGAGGGGTTTCACATCACGGATGTTGAATTGTTGAACACTGTACGATGTCTTGGAGGGGCCTTAAGGGCGGAGCCAGAGTGCTGGTTTTAGAGTGCTTCTTATATGAGGTCACATTTGAAAAGGATAAAAAAGGATAAAAAGCAGGGAATGTGATCCTCATGTTTGTAGACGCGCACAGGAGACCCGTCTGATCATCTAAAAAATAAAAATATGACTTATGCATAATAAAGTGGAACCTCGGATTGCGAGTCGGGATCTATTCTGGATTTATTTTTACTTTTTTTTTTTATATTAAGTGCAGGTTAATTTGTTTTATTTTTACTTTATATATTGTATTACTTATTTTTATATATTTATTGTTTTGGTTTGTGAAGATTAAACAGGAGACCAAAGGAACAGATAAAACCTAACAGTTCTAAAAACCACCAGCAACAGCCCATGTCAGGACACACACACACTTACTAACAATAAATAATTACTAATTAATCAGTAACATGCTGGTTATGATTACAGGAGAGCAGGGTTACTGTGTCCCCGGAGCGACGCCCACCGCTGATCAGCCACAGTCACGTGCACACACTCAGGATTCCACACACTCTCACTCGACGAGTTCCGCTGCGTGAGATCAGAGCTTCAACAAACGCGAGAGCTTTTCAGACTCACACATGAACTTGTTCCTGACGAGTGGAACAGGTGAGAACGACCGGAATGTTTCGTCAGCGCCTGAGCTCGCGTCTCTCCGTGTATCTCACTGGTTCCTGCACCTTTTGTCACACAGGAAACTTTACATCAAGAGTTTTTGTCTTCTACTTTCTTGCTAAAGAAAAAATGAAATAGAATAAAATCAGCTCAAAACGTGGCTTTGAAATTCTCTCACCTCACCTGGCCCAGAAACCACCGTGTCATTATCAGGAGGAATGTGATCAGACAGGATCATCTGGTCTCCACACACACACACACACAAACTTTATTTTCATCCCATTCATGTTCTTTCTGTCTTTCCCCTCAGCTTTGTCAAGCTTACAGAACTGCGAGTGTGATGATGCGCCGAGCTGCATCATGAGGCTTTGAGCTCAAAACATCTGAATATCATACAAAAATTCTAAATCCTGCATAATGACGTAGAATATTCTTCATGAATCACACGTACTACATGATCTGTAATAAACCAAACCTACATTAAACTAAATCACGCCCACAACAGCTAACAGGCTAACACACACACTAGCGCACATGCACACGCTTCAATGACCAGAAGCAAGCTTGAGGAGTTCAGTGCTGATTTCACGCGACGCGAGCAGCACACCTCTAACTCTAACACCTTCTCCTCCAGGCTGAAGAAATCACTGCAGTGTTTGTGGAACTCGCACACGATTCAAAAACACCACCAGAGTGACAGAGAGACAGAACTGGGCTTCACACACACTCCGTCATGAATCACACCAGTCAAAAGCACAGACTGTTTTCACTTCACACTCGGCATAACTGCTTCGCATCACCCCTCCCACACCCCCCACCAGTCAGTTTTCACATGAGTTATATCGTCCCGTAGCCGAGGACACTTGCGTATCCTTAATCTCTGATACAGCAGGTGGGAGTTTAACACAATCTGCCAACAAACACAAAGAGAAGAGGATCACAGGGACATGGACATCGACGTTCGCACTGATTCGCACTGATTTGGGAGAAAACATGAACAGCGTCCCCCCAGTTCAGAGGATAAGATGGTCGATTGTTAGCGCCGCGTCCTGAACTGATCCACTTCCGTCTTCAGGTCCGGTGAGCTTTCACACCTGATTCAGACCCGGACCTGCCGCGTGAACTTGTTTCATTCTGTAGCTGTGTAACGCTCGGTTAGTATTAAACCTGACGCTGAAGAGTCGGAATAAATCACACAAAACACGGAGCGAGTCTTCTGATCAGGACGGTCAGGAGACGCTGATTGTTGATGTAACAAAAAAACTAGTTGCAAGTCCTTATACCCCTATAATGTGTCACAACCAGAGTGTGTACTCCTGCACTACAGGCTTCGAAATAAATACCAGAGTAATGAGGTGTGAATGTGGGACTGCAAACACACACACACACACACACACACACACACACACACACACACACACACACACAGTCTGCTTCCTCCTGGACTTTCACTACTCACACTGGATTGTGCATTAAACTGTTTGTGTGCACAGCTTAGTGTAAACACCTGCAAACTCACGTGTGTCCACACACACGCGCGCGCGCGCTGCACATTTTAATTGCGTCATACCCATCCAGCAGGTTGGTGAGTATCGGTCAGGGTGACAGTGGCGCTGCTGCTGCAGGAGTGTGTGAGGTTTAGAGCGCGATATGAGACGCGATAAAAGAAATAAAATGAAATAAAATAAAGTGTCCGACGTTACACTCACTGAAGATTAATAAACAAACACCCCATTCATTAGACATTACATTTAACACAAATGCCGTTAGTTATTTAATTTAATTATATTTACATCCAGTATATCCAGTGTTGTCTTTATCTGCAGGTCAGATGGAGGATTGAGCGTCCTGCACTCGGACACACTCTGCACCGTAACGTTCCAAACCATTAACGATTTATTCATTAACAGACGCTGTGTTGTTGTGGTCTGTGTAAACATACGCAGGGTTGCGTCTGGTACGGAGATCAGGGTGGCGTTACCGCGACGTTTTATTAATAACAGTGTTATAGTTTATTAGTTTTTATTCGGCACAGCTTTAGAGCTAATGAGAACGTCAGAGATACGGATACAGCGGCGTGGTCATGTTTAAAAGGAGCTGATGGTGTACAGGCCACGCCTACTGTACGTCTGTTTCCGCTCCGTCCTCCGCCGTTTACTCTCAGACTCGTGTCTCGTCATCAGTGATGATTCTCTTTAAGAAACTTTCACTTTCCTCCAGACGTCCAAACACTTCCGGTTAAACTCTTCAGCGAGTTGTTTCAGCACCAGGTTCACCCTGTAGACCATAAAAAAACTAATCACTTCGTGCTGCTCTTTTTTCGTGCAAATCACTAGTGGGACGTCCACATGTGCTCACACCGCAGTTACAAGTGACGCGCAGTAACGCGTTCACACCTGCACAGCAGTGACTGGGGAGACGGCGGCCTTGAACGGACGGCACTGATGAGACAACAGGAGTGCGGATCGTTTTTGAAAATTATTTGACACAAAATCTGTATGCTTTCCCTGTGAAGTTAAAAGTCTTGTCAGGTACACATGAGGAAAAATACACAAGATGGTATCTGGTAGTCTGGTATCCAGTATCAGTACTGGGGCAATAAAAAACCAGTGGATCAAATATAATAAAAACAGATCAGACATTAGATTCTGTAACCGCAGTTGGAGAGAGAGAGAGAGAGAGAGAGAGAGAGAGGAGTGTATGAGAGTGTATAGTATATATGAGTGCACACACACACACACACACACACACACAGTCAGCAAAAAAAAGTTATACATACTTTTTTAACTTTACAATTAACAATTCTAACTTTACAATTACAATAATATAAAGTTTTTTTTTTTTTACAATTTTTATATAATTTAGTGCTACAAGTTATGTATTGCTATATATGAAAATTTTACGATAATATGTTAATATTATTCACGTTATATTAATATAATATAATTTATACTATATCATATCATATAATTTTTATTTTCCTTAAGTGTGTATACATTTATTTGGCTGACTATATATATAGGTGAGTGTGTATATGATTTCAGAACCTGTTCCATGTTTATTGTGACCTTTAACCTTTACAGCTCAATTAAAAAACAACACGCTAAAACAAGCCTGCACATCACCAAAATAACACCACGGCCACGGGGAAGCATGGTGGCGGCAGCATGGCGCTTTGGGACGATGTTTCTCTTCAGATGGAACTGGAGAAAAGTGGGTTAGGACCAGATGTGCCATGCTGAGGGACTCGAACTCAAAAAGACTGGAATAAAACCAAAAGCTGCTTCAACAATGTTTCAAGTTTAGTTTAAGTTCATATTGTACATATTAACACAACCACATTATTTTAGTTTTTTATTTTTAATCCTCCAAAAAAGTTTCAGTTTAATTTTTGTAATTGAGTTGTTCAGGTCATAACCTAGGATAACTAAAGTAATGATAACCGGGGTACAGGTCATAACCCTACAGTAGGTCGTCAGGTCATAACCCTACAGTAGGTCATCAGGTCACATCAAAGGTGGAAAGATTCTGAAATTATTTCTTTGTCTCATTTTTTACATCACAAAAGCCTGACATTTAACAGAAGTGTGTGGACCTTTATATCCGCTGTATGTGAGTGTGTGTATGAGTATTGTACAGGTGTGTGTGTCTGTGTGCATGAGTGTGTACAGGTGTGTGTGTGTCAGTGTGAGTATGAGTGTATGAGTGTGTACAGGTGTTTGTGAGTGTGTGTATGAGTATTGTACAGGTGTCTGTGAGTGTGTGTATGAGTATTGTACAGGTGTCTGTGTGTGGGTGAGTATGGACAAGTGTGTGTATGAGTGTCTACAGGTCTGTGTGTGTGTGTGTTTGAGTGTGTACAGGTGTGTGTGTGTGTGTGTGTGTGTGTGTGTGTGTGTGTGTGTGTGTATATGTGTGTGTGAGTGTGTACAGGTGTGTGTGTACAGGTGTGTATGACTGTGTACAGGTGTGTGTGACTGTGTACAGGTGTGTGTGTGTACAGGTGTGTGTGTGTAAGGTGTGTGTGTGTGTGTGTGTGTGTGTGTGTGTGTGTGTGTGTGTGTGTGTGTGTGTGTGTGTGAGTGTGTACAGGTGTGTGTGTGTGTGTGTGTGTACAGGTGTGTGTGTGTGTGTGTGTGTGTGTATGAGTGTGTACAGGTGTGTATGAGTGTGTACAGGTGTGTATGAGTATGTACAGGTGTGTATGAGTATGTACAGGTGTGTGTGTACAGGTGTGTATGACTGTGTACAGGTGTGTATGACTGTGTACAGGTGTGTATGACTGTGTACAGGTGTGTGTGTGTACAGGTGTGTGTGTGTGTGTGTGTGTGTGTACAGGTGTGTGTGTGTGTACAGGTGTGTGTGTGTACAGGTGTGTGTGTGTA
>JAAGKR010009713.1:0-25614 GCA_011419295.1 Clarias macrocephalus
TGTATGTGTGTGTGTATGTGTGTGTGTATGTGTGTGTGTATGTGTGTATGTGTGTGTGTGTATGTGTGTGTGTGTATGTGTGTGTGTGTATGTGTGTGTGTGTATGTGTGTGTGTGCGTGCGTGCGTGCGTGCGTGCGTGCGTGTATGTGTGTATGTGTGTGTATGTGTGTATGTGTGTGTGTATATGTGTGTGTGTGTGTATACATTACAGACCAAAAGTCACACCTTCTCATTCAAAGAGTTTTCTTTATTGTGTTCTTTATTGTGTTCTTTAGTCCAAACGCGTCTCTTCTGCTTGTTGCCTGTCCTTAGCAGTGGTTTTCTAGCAGATATTCTACCATGAAGGCCTGATTCACACAGTCTCCTCTT
This sequence comes from Clarias macrocephalus, assembly GCA_011419295.1. Taxonomy (NCBI): domain Eukaryota; kingdom Metazoa; phylum Chordata; class Actinopteri; order Siluriformes; family Clariidae; genus Clarias; species Clarias macrocephalus. Next base: position 371 of record JAAGKR010009713.1, read on the forward strand.
AACAGTTGTTCTAGAGACGTGTCTGCTGCTAGAACTCTGTTTGGCATTGACCTGCTCTCTGATCTGAGCTGCTGTTAACCTGCGATTTCTGAGGCTGGTGACTCGGATGAACTTATCCTCCGCAGCAGAGGTGACTCTTGGTCTTCCTTTCCTGGGGCGGTCCGCATGTGAGCCAGTTTCTTTGTAGCGCTTGATGCTTTTTGTGACTGCACTTGGGGACACTTTCAAAGTTTTCCCAATTTTTCCTAAAGTAATGATGGCCACTCGTTTTTCTTCACTTGGCTGCTTTTTTCTTGCCATAATACAAATTCAACCTTTTTGAATGAGAAGGTGTGTCAAAACTTTTGGTCTGTTCTGTATATGTGTATATACAGTATATGTATAAAAACCCTGAGCATACTTCAAAACAGTGTATCATCTCAAGCACATACATTCTGATGATGCTTCCATGAAGAAAAAAACATAACACAGAATGACAATTGTGAATATTGCACTTTTCTTGAACACAGTCTCACTTCCACCCTGATTAAGTGCCTTTACACACTACATTATCCTTGAGCTTAGCAAGCCATGTTAAAGGTTCAGCACGTGTCAGTCACCTGTTAAATCTTTTTTCATATATCAGTGCTTCCAAGAGTTTCTGAGACACAACAATCTATGCAGCTCATTTTGCTCAAACAGAGGGAGGGTCTCCCTAACTAAGTCCACTGTAGGTTGGACACGTCTTCGGATGTAAAGGCTAAAAAACCACAGTGAAAGCTATCTGCTCTGGAGTTCCTCACTGATAGTCAAACATCAAACTGGTCTTAAAGCTGATCGATCCCAGAACAGGCCAGATGCCACATATCCATCTTCTGTCAGTAAAACGTCAGCAGTCTGAGACAAAGGGTGCCATATTTTCTACAAGCAATCCTTTTTCCAGCTGTCTTGCTCTTCTGTGCCACTTGACCTGTGAACTTTCTCCCTCGCTCTCAGTTTCTGTGTGTATTGCTAAAGTTCAGAAATGTTCTACAGATTCCTGTCTTTATTCTGGAGCTGGCTTGGATCCCGAGAGCATGAGCTCAGAAATGAATCCGTTTTAGATACCTGCTGATAATATCTTTGTATTAAATCCTGCCTGTGTCTGCTTTAGATATGTTTTAGATTGTGGTGGTGTAATTTTTATGCGCTCATCTGGTGCTGTCTTGTTCTTTGTATTTGGAGAACGCACATATATATATATATATGTATGAACATTTTATGAAGACTGAGATCTTTTTATATTTCATTCTCTTCTTATAGTTTCCAGTGAAAAACTTGCATTATTAAAACAATTTGTAGTTCAACAATGAGAGAGATTATTTAGTGAAAGGTATTTAAGACCGTTGCCAGTCTTCCCAGAAGTGGACGTCCCGGTATTCACCCCAAGGTCACATCGTGCAATGCTAAGAGAAATGCAAAGAACCCAAGAGGTACATCTCAGACCCTACAGGCCTCACTAAGTATGTTAAATGTTAAAGTCCTTGATGGCACTATTAGCAGAAGACTGAATGAGTACTGGAAGGGTTGCCAAGAGAAACCTCTTCTGTCTAAAAAGAACACAGACGCACGACTGAGACTGCATCTGAACAAAATTGTCTGTTGACAAATAACACCAAGTGGAGCTGTTTGGGTTTAATGCCCAACATCATGTTTGGTGGAATCCAAACAGCTTTTCAGGAGGAACATCTTATAGCCACTGTCAAGCTTGGCGGTGGAGGGGAGATGATTTGGGCTTGTGTTTTAGCCAGAGGACCTGGACACCAGGCAGTCATTGAGTCAATCAAGCAGAGTGTTCTACAGGCAAATGTGAGGCCATCATTATGTCAGCTAAAGCTTGATCAAAATTGGGTCATGCAATAGGACAATGATCCAAAGCAAACCAAAATCTACATCAGAATGGCCGAAAAATAAAATAATGAATTTTTTTGAATGGCCTAGTCAAAGTCCAGACCTTGACCCAACTGAAAGTCTGTAGTGGGACCTTAAGAGGGCTGTGCATAAGTAAATAGCCAAAAATCTCAATGTACTGAAGCTTTGTTGTACAGAAGAATGCGCCAAAATTCCCTGATAAGGATGTGCAAGGATGTGAATCATTCATACAGGAATCGATTAGTACACGTTATTGTTTCTAAAGGTGGCTTCATAAGCTACTAAATCATAAGGACTACTCAGTGTTGCCCGCATTTTTTAGCTTCATTTTTGCTAATTAAATAACAGCATAGTGAAAGATCATAAGATCTTTCATAAGATCAATCAGAAAGCATTTACAATACAAAAATTCTGAAAAAGAAGGTGTTACAGTATTTAAGACCAGATTGCTTTGATAGTTCTCCAAAGTCTTGTAGTAGAAAGCGAGCGACTTTGGATGTGGAACTCCAAATGGAAACTTTACACTTGATTTCAAGCAACTCCTTGCATCTCCTCCCTTTCTCTTCACTTGATTTCCAAATGAAATGCAAAATTTACTTTCATCTCCTGAGCCCAAGTAAGACACTTCTGACATTGTCTCTGATTCAGGAGTGGCTTGATACTAGGAATGCAACAGCTGTTCTGTGCATAGTGGTTCTTGATGGATTGACGCCACTCATTGTGAAGCTCGCGCGTGCCCTTGAAGCGGCTTTTCTTGTCAGTTTTCTTAAGTCTGTGGTCATCCCTGTAGCTTGTGCACCATTTCCTACCACACTCTTCATGAATATTTCAACTTTCCATGAAAATGCTTTGATACAGCACTCTGTGAACAGCCAGCTCTTTCAGCGAAGACCTTCTGTGGCTTGTGGAGGGTGTCAACGATCATCTTCTGGACAACTGTCAAGTCAGCAGTCTTCCCCATTACTGTGGTTGCGTGTGCTGAACAGGCCCAAGAGATACACTGTCTTTACATACCTACAGTATACCTTTTATATACAGTATATTTGTCATACCCTGTGCCTTACATAATATAACTTGTAAGACCCTGATTAATCCTTTGTATTGGAGCTGGCGGTCTTCGAACACAGTGGTCACGTTACACACTTTCTCATCAGTCTAGCGTTTCTTAGTCTTTTTTTTTTTTTTAACATAAGCTCTGCAACTACAACAACCACATAAATTTTCCGCCTCAAAGAAACTGCATATTTCTGGCCTCTTTTCAAGTTTTGAAGTCAGCTTTTAACCCGAAGCAGAGCTGAGAAAGGTCCCAGCTTTTGGTAGGTCCTGGTGCTGTTCTCAGCGCACCTTTTGTTGTGGCTGGAAAACGAATCCCCCGGCCTGCTGCAGGGGGTTTGTCATTATAATAGAGGCTGCCTGCTCCGTTTCTCTGCCTCCCGCTGTATCAAACACCTCAGCTTTGTAAGGGCCTGACATCCAAGACACTTGCTTCCCAGGGGGGCGGCCAAAGAGATACATTTGTCGCACTAATAGGTTTACTTTCGACTGTATGTGCCTTTTTTTTTTTTTTTTTTTTTAATCTCATTTCCCAGGCTGTAACCTGGAAGAACAAGAATGAGGATGTTGATGTGAATTTTAACCTTGTAGAAGCAACTTTGTGTGTGTGGTGTGTCTTTAAGCAAACCATCACAGGGTTTTGGAAGTTAAAAAGGCATTCAATAAAATATCATTTATCCATTTAAACTAATCATGATTTTTTTATTTTTTTATTTTTGATAAACACAAACTACTTGATTTAAAGCACTGAATTAAGGAGTTGTGGTGTGTGTTGTCATCTCTCAAAATGGCATTTCCATGTAAATTTCATTTGTGGTTCATGTGAACAGTCATTGCAGTGTAATTTTAGTCAGACTGAAGCTTTTCCTAGCCGTTTATCAACATGACTGAGTGAAATGTCCATGGTCTAGACAGTCAATACATTTTTGCTGCTGGCTTGACCGTTGTGTGTGTTAATTTTCCAGTTTAAATATCCCTCAGATAATGTATTTCATCATAACATAAACTCTCTTCATTTCTAATGGACTCCAAATGGCCTGTTTCAGTGTCATCAGTGTAAATGCTAATGCTGAGCCACACTCTTCCAGAGAATTGCAACAAGCTGAGGAACGGTCTCTTCTTTGATGCGGTCACTCACTCACTCACTCACTCACTCACTCATCTTCTATACCGCTTCAGTTTGTGCCTGGAGCCTATCCCAGGAGACATGGAGCACGGAAGAAACCCACCAAGCACGGGGAGAACATGCAAACTCCATGCACGTAGAGACGGGAATCGAGCCTGGCCGGGGATCGAACCCGGACCCTGGCGGTGCAAGGCGACAGTGGCTACCACCGTGCCGACTATGCAGTCACATTAGTGGGAAATCTAATTGGTTTGTTAACACCCTGGCCAGTAGAAAAATAAAAAAGCAAAAAAGCATTTTGTCGAAAAATAATGGTGCATAATAAAGATGCTGTTTAAATGATGCATATTTTTCATAGTAGTAGTGCTTTTAAATAAAATTAAAATTTGTTTAAAAAAAAAAAAACGTCACATAAACCAGAACTAAGATGAGTTATAATTTGTTTAACAGCTTGCTAAATTTATTGTGTGAATGCATTGCAGTTCATTCCAATGCAAATTAAAGGTTAATTCAAATTAACCTTTAATCACCTAAAAATGACAAAGCGCAACCCCACAGAAGAAGCTTTAGTCACCTGATGAAATGTTTTCTCATTTTCTGAAGTTAGAAAGTATCTAAAGCGATACTGTACAAAATTAGATCTTCGAACAAATGACCCATACCTAATCTCTCACACACACACACACACACACACGCACGCACGCATTGGCCGCCGCTGGTTCCACTGTGCTGTAATCGTCGAGCAGGACTGATGACGGCTCATCAGCAGACATCACTCAGGATGATGGACAAGTGGCATTTATGAGGCAATTACACAAGGCCGGTCGAAGCGGAGCTGTGCGCGGGGGGGGACCCAGCCACAGCAGCCTGCCTGGTGCCCTCATTATCCAACTCCTCACCCTTTACTGCTCAGCCTCTCTGTGTTCCTGCTCCACTACACGCTGCCAAAGCATTCACCACCCCCTTTTCTTCAGTCGTGTCGTGTTGGGGCGCTTTTTACTCGCAGACTCTTTATGTTTGGGAGAAAGGCAGAGGGCCCCGTCTGCATTTTAAGGACACAGTTAAGGAGCACAGGGGCCTGATGGGGTGGAGAGGACAAATTCCTCTCTCCCACTTTTCTCTCCCTTTAACTAATTCCCCCCGTTTCTGACTCTCATGCATTTTGAAAAAGCTTTTTCGAGCAGCAGACTTTAGAGTTGCTAGGGTTTTTTTTTTCCCCTTTCTCTTAGAAACACACTGGAGGCACTTGCTTTTACAGAATGTGCAGTGGGGGAAGAGGGCAGCCACACCCCATTGCTGAGCTGAATGAGAGCGGGAGGAAGAAAGGAACGGAGAGGAAAAGCTGCAGCCTTAATGAGGAAATGAATGCGTGCCTCTCTCCGGAGAGTCCCAGCGAGACGGAGAGAGCAGCAGGCCAAAACACTCAGCGACAAAAACGCATTTAACTGCTGCCTATGAATAGAGATGGTTTTATTTAACACAACAGTACGGCGAAGGCTTAGTAAGCTGGGAGATCTCACTGCACTAGAGCGGGATTTTAACTACAGCATGAACGTTAGCGTGAGCGCAAAGACAAAGTGTTTACAGAAACAGAACTCGACTGACCTCCCTGCTACATGGGAAGAAAACAGGATTTGGCTTTTGTTTGTGTGTGTGAGTGAAAGAAAGAAAGAGAGGGAAAAAAGGGTATGAGGGGCTGCAGCCTTCTTTTAAAAACAATATCACGGTAGAATGCACCTGATGGAGAGCAGAGTTGGAATGGGAGGGGCGGAGTCCGGGGGTCCGCTCCGTCTCTCACCCTGGGGGTGTGAAAAGGAGGGGCAACCGACATCTGTTTTGGGAACATTTTCACACATTGCCTTGCACCAGTGTGTGTGTGTATGTGCACTTGTGTGTTAGGGTGCTGCTGTTGCTTTGAGGGGCCTCATTCGGGGGCTCTGTCAAAATCGAGAATTTGTAGCAATTCATGCTTTCATAATGGAGTTAAATGAAGCGGGGAAATGTCCGCCTGGTTCAGAGCCTACGCACCAACCCGGGTGTCTGCTCTCCAGCCATGCCACACGCACACACACACAAACACACACACACACACACACACACACAGAGCCTATTGGCATGCAGGCTAAGTGTTATTCCGACATGGGAGAGCAGGAGCGGTGCTTGACTTTTATGCACAGTTAAAACTGCACTAACTGCCAAGCTGAGCATTTTTCACTTCGGAAATTAGATAAAACATTTCTACATAGTGCCATCTATATTACATTTACTAGTAAGGCATTTGGCGGACACCCTTATCCAGAGCGACTTTATACAGCACATCTGTGCAGTTTAGGGTTAAGGCCCTTGCTCAAGGGCCCAACTGCGGCAACTTGGTGGTACTGGGATTTGAACCCGAGACCTTCCGATCAATAGTCTAACATCTTAACCAGTGAGCTACCCCTGCCAAATCAGGGCATTATAGTATCAGCACTGCTCAAGTTAATATTCCACAGATCGCATAGTCATTTCTTCATATTCCAAGCCAGAAGTCTTCCTCACTATCTTTGGTCCCTAAGGGTGTTGGACAGGAAGCACAAAGTCATGGCCTGCTCTTAGTAATGGACATACTGTATTACTGTATAAGGTGGTACTCATGGTCTCCGTGGCATATGGTTTAGATACACCTTATCGTTCCTTCTTCTAGAATTCGCCTCATCCTACACATCCTCTCATCCCCCACCCACCCGTGGTTCTCCCCTAAGCCCCATAACTCTCTAAGGCCAGACCGAGAGTAGATGTTCCACTGATATTAGACAAGTATTTGTGGTTTCTCTTTTATACCAAAAAAAAAAAAAAAAAAAAGAGGCGAAATTACTCCAGGCTTGGCTGGTTAGAGCCTCACGAAATAGATCAAGCAGGGGAACTCCAGTGATTATCCTCCTCTTATCCTCTCCCTCCAGGCCGTGAGAACTGTTACAGTGCAAAAAGAAACCTGTTTTCCAGTCCTCAATCCCCTATTCATGGGCATCACGTCCTTGGCATGGTGCTGTCTTTCTGACTAATGATGTGCTGAACCGATGCTGCAGCTTTAGTCCAAACATAAGACACATGATTTTATTTTATTTTTTTCAGTATTATTCGTTTCAATAGCAAAGTGACTTCTTAAATCATCCGTGTCTTTTTGTGACTGATGATCTCTTGCATAAACACAGCGAAACCAAAGCTGGACCGGTTTGAAGATCGGTTGCTTGACGCGAGCAGTTTTGCGTCGACTTCCCAGTCGAGTCTGCAGTCTGCGCTGCTGCTTTGATGGTAATCTCTGTCTAAGCCAGTGTTCTCCACTGTCAGTGATGGAGAGCGTTTCGGCGGCGCTGGGAGCAGGGGTCATCTCACCACACATTTCTCTCTCACGTGTCCACCCAAAGCTCCCAGCGACAATAAAAATGATTTGATCAAAGAAAGCGCGAGATCATCTGGGATTTAAGCAGGTTCTCAAAGTTGCTTTAATTGGATCAGCCTGAAATGTCTTAAATTTCCCTCGGGTTGTAATGCTAAACATCGATGTGTAAACGGTTAATTAATGACAACGGCAGTATTCATACCGTATTTAAAATAACGCAACATACTTTGGTTGGCGTGTAGATTATTTTATTGACTTAAAAATTTCATTCGATTGAAAAACAAACTGAAACATAACATAATCAACGACGGAAAAAATGCTTTTAGAATTTGTGCAAATTGTAATTTTTAAAAAGATGTAACAATAAATATTTGGGGTTTTCTACAGTGTAACTTTTTTGCATGGTTTTAGTGTTTTGGTATGTAAACCATTAGTGATGGGAATTACCAGGGACCACTCGGTATGATATCACGATAACTGTTAATCATCATTCAATTCATCTTATGCTTCTGTGAGAATTACGGTTTTAACCCGAATCAATGTAAAATGTTTTTTTTTTTCTTATTTTGTTACAGTACAATTTTACAACCTTTAAAATAGTGAAGAATTACCAGAAATCAAAAGGTTTAAAAATCAAAGGCTGCATTTAAACAGTACAAAAAAGCCCTTCAAATAAAAGAGTTTAATATTTAATTAAACAAAAAGCTACATTTTTACTGAGCAGCATCTACCCGGCATAGTTATTGTTTCTAAACAAACTTACAAAGAATTCTCTTCTACCACAAGAGATGCCAGTGTGGAAATAAAGCGCAACACCTCTAGGATTATAAAGAAACGGCAGTGTTTTGAGCGCGTGCTGATCATTTGCATAGTGTGTGCAGCGTCTAACACGCAGGTTTCAAGACTAATAAGAGCATATGATGTTTTGGGGTTTGAGACTAATTTGCTCATTCCAGAGTTTGGATAAAAAGACTGACCTGAGGCTTTTTTATAGGGGCGACTTTTGATACGCCATAAAAACGCATTTATGTTCAGAAGCTGGTGCATTCGACACAGAATCAGGTGTATCCAAGGCTGATCTACCTGAAAACTAGCCAAAAAAAAAAGGTTTTCTAGTCAATATGACTAAACCAATTTTTTCCCCTTATAGATCAAATGTCTTTGCACATTTTGATCCAAATTAAAGGTTACTTATTATGCAAGCAAGATAATCAGACATTCAGATGGTGTGTACAACAAACATACAATAAGGGGGGCAAACATTTCCTGCTTTTTGTCCTTTTTCTGTTTTTCTTCTGGCTAATCGGATTTCCCCCTCTTGTGACCTCATATAAGAAGAGCCCCTCCCCCAGGTTATTGCCTAGCTTTACTATTCTGTGAAAGGGTTCGTCTCAGCAGTAGCTTGTTTACATAAATACTGAAACAGCTCAGTGGTTGGAGCAGTGAAACAGAATGAGTTTAAAGTATAAAGACGTGCATTTATCTGAGCAGTTTTTTAAGCTGCAACATTAACACGCGTGCGTGCAAACGCGCGCACACACACACACTTTTGAGTTTTGAAACTTGTTTTAACTAGCTAAATAAATAGTAAAATACAGGACCTTTAATATGTATGAATTGAGTAAATTTTTTTAAATGTTTAGATTCCTTTTTGTAAACATTCCTTTTCTTTAATGTTTACTAAAATATCGTCTTGAATATTGTCTGATATCTCATAGCATGTGTAATAACACTATATACAGTATATAGAGAATTATGAATAATATAATGTACGTCATTAGAGATTTGTCACTGGATTGCTTTCACATTAATTGATGATTAATTTTCTGGGCTCAGGTGTGCAAATTCTGCTTTTCTGACTTGCGCGCATGTCTGTGTGTGTATTCGATATTGTGCAACAAAAAAAAAAAAAGGTCTACAGTCTCATTCTAATCTCCATGTTTGTTTCTTCTGCTCTGCAGATCTGGTTTGCGTTTGTGAACGGCTTCTCTGGTCAGATTCTTTTCGAGCGCTGGTGCATCGGCCTCTATAACGTGGTGAGTGTGTGTGTGTGTGTGTGTGTGTGTGTGTGTGTGTGTGTGTGTGTGTGTGTGTGTGTGTGTGTAATTTAGTGTGAGAGAGAATGTGTTAAAGCAGCTCCCCTGTCGTGCCGGGGCAAGAAACTCATTAGCCGTGGCAGCCCAAGCGGCTCCTTTACTGCAGCCCTGTGTCATCGACATCCTGAAAATCTCCCTGTTATTTATGAGCCCTTGTCAAGTCCATATTCCCCCTGTGCCCAGAACTATGTCCTGAATGTGCTGCAACAACAACCGCTCGTGTCCCTGAAAGAGCCGCCTTGAAGTGGCCAGCAGTGGATTATAAAGGGTGGTGCAGGATGAATTCAGACACACACATTTAATACACACATTTTCAGACATTTTGTCCACTACAGGGAGCATGTGAGATTAAGTAACCGACCATGTTTTGCACTGTAAAATTCTTGCAGTGTGATGTATAGGTGGTTATGTATAATGTAATATTATAAGTATTACTTAGTTTTCATGGGATTGAAATAAAAACCGCTCCCTCCGTGTTGACGGACATTAATTTAAATAGTTTTTTCTAATTGTAACAATGAGAGAAAGAAAGAAAAAAAAAACTCAGAGGCGCTCTCCCATCAGCTCTCGTTCTGGTTCAGTAGCGTGGTGAGGCGGTAACGACTTGGCACAGCACATTCCCTCTTTATCTGAAAGCGGAGGAATTCCACAGCTTCGGAGGGGGTCTGTTGGACGCAGCGGTCTGAATCCTCCCCTGAATGAACGCCGCCGCCTCTCCCTGAGAGCAGGACCCAGTGGAGCGTGTCGTCCGGGTCGACAGCTAAAGCCAGGGAGCCGCAGCTGTGCCAGAGGAAGAGTGTGAGCCGACCCCACGCCCATCGCCATCCCCACAGACATCTCTCCCCTCTTCTCATCAGCTACAAAACCTCTAGCTGGAAGGGAAAGGAATAATAATAATAATAAAACCATGCCGGAGATCTGCTAACAAGCTGTGGGCATTGCTGCAGATGTTAGCGGGAGATATCTTTTGCATATGCAAGAAACAGAAACGGTATCCAAATAAAGCCAAAGCCAGAAAGTTTCATGCTCACTGGAGTGCAGCGGGAGAGCAGACAGGAGGGAGCTGGCTCGGGTGTTTATTAAGATCTACTTCTTTAAGGGAAATTCACCATTTATAAACTGTTACACTGAATCATCAGCGCTCACATTGGTGGCATTTTGTATTAGTGGTTTTTGTTACGTTTTTGATGTGATGAAAGTGATGCATGATATTTTTTGTCACAGCTCACAAAACATAATAGACGGCTTTAGCTTTCGATCCAGATTGTGCCGGGCGACATTTTAAGTGAGGCAGAAAAACACAATGGCGTGTGCTGTGTTAGGATAATAATTCCTGACTACATGAAACTGAGTTACTGTTCCCACAACTAAGTGTATTATTTTTGTCTACCAGCACAGCCTGTAGTGTGTTATTCCCTGCACACGGCAGCCTGTTATCATTTGAATTTATTATTGAGCAACACATTCCGCCTCTCAACTGTTTAGCTATAATTATGGAATGTCCCCAAGACCCGAAAGTTTGTACCGAAGAGTTTCTGTGTAGTTGTTTGGTCTCTAATCTGCACCTATTTATCTTCTCTTAAAATTAATAGACCAAAATAGTGCAAATCTTTGACACTGGTGATATCCTTCCATAAATGTTACATTAACATTTCCTTTAAAAAAAAGCAATAAAAATAAACGGAAAGTGACATGGTGTGGGACTTTTGATCATGCAGAATAGGAGAAGACCGTTCTGAAACTCACTTTATTTCTTTATATAATCCCCTGCTACACGACCGCACTTGTCCCAGGATTTCAGGATTAGTGCTGTTATACCATCAAGGTATAAAGTTTTCTCAGTATGCCGGAGCCATGATGGGACTACCTGCTTCACAACTAAAATGCTGGCCTTCTAGGAACTCCTTCAGTGGAAATGGCTTGGAGTGAGGTCAAGAGTGTACAGGAGATAGAGAGAGCAATAACGGCTAGCTGAGTTCCTGTAATGTTCAAGTGGTGTTGGTGAATAATTGTGTGTACAGTTCCCACAGGCGGATGTGTCCGTTATCAAAAGTCCATTTTAAAGCATCGGGGCTCTGGCGGACTGAGAACTTTCTACCTCAATGCACTAGTGAAACCACTGCGATTCTGCGAAGAATTCTCACTCGTTTTTTTTTTTTTTTTTTTTTTTTACTAATTTTATAACTTAAAATGTTAGAAAAATGTTAAGTTTTATTTTTAATCATGTGAATGTTCATGTTTTTTTTTTTATTTATTTATTTTTTTTATTCATCCTCAGATCTTTACAGCTCTCCCGCCCTTGACCCTGGGCATTTTCGAGCGCTCGTGCAGAAAAGAAAACATGCTCAAATACCCAGAGTTGTACAAAACTTCCCAGAATGCCCAGGGCTTCAACACCAAGGTAAGCCCTCCTTTCTGATTAGCCTAATTATGATTTACTTCATGCTTTAAACCTTTTTGCACTGGAATAGTTCGGTCTTGTACCGGAAGACAGACTTGCTGATTTATCACCATGGAATCTGTTTTCCCACAGTCACCCAGTTTCCTCATCCTTCAGGGTGTTAATCAGGTTGTTGCAGAGTATTATGGGTGTAATTAGGAGCCGTAAACAGGCGTCGTCAGCGAGGATACACAATCATAAATCAACCTGTCTGCTGTTAGGACTGGGGTAATTCGGTGTTGACCATAATACACCAAACATTTCCTAATGTACCGTATGTCGTGTTTGCATTACTGATGTCTTTTCAGAGTTTAGTCTTTTTATTTTCAAAGTTCAAAGCCATTTTCTCCTGTAGTTAAACTCTTTGTGTTTGTATTTGTTTTTCTTCTCTCGTTACATTTAGTCAGTAACCAGGGCCGGTGCTGATTCTCAGCATGCACAGTCTGTCTGTCTGTTTGTGCATGTGTGTGTGCGCAAGTGTGTGTGTATTCCCTCACCCCTGCTGTTAATGAAGCTGTCTTCTCTTCAGGCTTTAAGTGCAGGCCTGTGTCACTGCGTGCCCCGGCTCCACAGGCGTGGAGACCTGCTCAATACAGCACCGGCACGGATTAGAGAGAACACACACACACACACACACACACACACACACACACACACACACACCCGAGACCCGAGGAAGAGAAATGCAGTCAGAAAGGGGCAAAGAAGGAAAGGATGAGACAGGGAGGAAAAGAATAACAGGAGTGAATAAGAATGAGAGATTCTACAGAGAACCAGAGATTTCAGGTGAAAGAGGAACCCAGTGGAATTCCTCCGTTAAGGTTCACACTTGGCCGTTGCTCTTATCTAGGGCTTACAAGATGAACAATTTTTTTAAGCCACTGGATGTTTATACAGCAAAGACCTGCACATACCGGTGTGTGTGTTTGTGTGAGTGTGTGTGTTTGTGTGAGTGTGTGCTAGATATATTAGGGCCTTCCTGTCTGTCTCTCATCCACACTCATTTGTTTTAATCATCATGGCCGTCTGAGGAGAGTCTGAGCAACTCCAGGGGTTTGTGATGTACAGCAGTGGCTTAGTGAGATTTAATTTATTGTATTTTTATTAATAACAAGATGATCGTTGTTAAGGCTGGGCAATGTAATGATTTATTCTCAATATTCTAATCAATTATGTCACGATATACATGTAGTGCCTCGCGAAATTCTTCTTCCGAGTTAGCCCACAGTTCTTCATCGATTCTTCCCAGAGAGTCAGACTTTCATGTATTTTTTTTTTAAATATATATATAATCTTGAGGAATATGTCTCCAGGCTTCCTGAAGGACTTTTTTTTTAGCTCTCGTGTTCAGTCCAGTCCCTGTACCCCGAGCAGTTTCAGAGGAATGTTCTTTTGTTTAAGATACAGTGATGCACATCAGATAGACATGATTCAAGAATTACAATCATCGAACTTAAGGCATGAACCAGTGAGAAACGGGTGCAGGTGAGGCCAGATGATCAGGCCGGTGATTAGTGTCCTGGTGATGCCAAATGGTTAGAATAGACGAGAAGGGAAATGAGGCTGGTGCTAAGGATGAGACACAAACAACAGTTATTAAATTGCATTTAATTGCAATTTGCAGATTATCATTTAATTTCATTTAATATGAAGAAATAAGAGATGACTTGAGACTTTTGCACTGTACTGTGTATCCGAGATATTGTAATGTCTCTTTATATATAATTTTTTTTATTATTGATTTATTGATATTAAAAATGTAGACTTTAAAATCATAAAACAAAAAAAACTTTTTTTTTTAAAGATTTCTTTTATTTCAAATAGTTTTTATAAAAATACAATTATACGATTTTAGATCAATTTATTTTTTGTCATTTTCAGCGTTATATATTCATCTTAATAAAACAGAAAAAAACTAAATATATATTTAAAACATTTAGATTTTTGTAGGAAAATCTAACATTTTTCTTTCATTTTTTAAAAATGCGACATGTGGATTGTGTGCAGTGTGTGAGCACACCTGTACCATACCCCGATACACATCGTTTATTGTAGGTTATAATTATCATATGAAATGTTTTCATCATATTGTCCACCCCTAACTGTTATTAAAAATCCGTATTACGTGCCACTGCAGTCAGACAGTGATGTACATAACGTGTAATACAGTTAATGGGTAACGAGTTCACTAAATTTGTAAGGATTCCCTGCTACTTTATTTCTGCAGCCCGCTATTGTTATAACGGTTTGGAGTTGATACTTTATTCAACAGGGAAAGCGAGAACTTTTTTTTCCCCCCTCTCTTTTTTTTCCTCTTTCCCCTTAAAGCAGTCACAAATCTTAAGCTTCAGGACATACAGGCATTCACAGCAGGACGCTTAGCAACCTGGCAGAACCCTGAGAGAGAGAGACAGAGAGAGAGACAGGGGCCTCACAGTGACGAATGATTATGAACATTTATTGATTTCATTAGCATTCATTACGTATTTGTATGTGTGAACGTAATTGTTTCTTTGTTTGAGGGTGTGTGAGAGGAAGGAGGGGTCATTTGGAGTTGGAAAGCAGCATGTGGTTAACCGGGATAAATGCACATCAATGCAGAACGTTTCTCAGGCGTCTATGACGTGTGGTGTTGAACTTTTAGTTAGTGTGGTCACATAGGCAGCGTCTCAGATCCCCCTCCACACATGCTGTTTTGTTCAACCTCGTTCTGATAATGATGACCGTTCCGCCATATTATAGGGTAACATGGGGCTGGAGCCTATCCCAGGGAATTTGGGCACAAGGCAGTGGACACCCTGGAGAGCGTGCCAACGCATTGCAGGGCACAAGCACCAAAACACTCGAATGCAGTTTGGAAACACCATTTCGCCTACACTGCATGTCTTTGTACTGTAGGAGGAAACCGGAGTACTCTGAGGAAACCCACCAAGCACGGGGAGAACATGCAACCTCCATACACGCACACAGCAGAGATGAGGCAACTAAGCATTGTGCCACTGATATGCTTTTTCGAAAAGAAAAAAAAATTATACTGGAAGCACTTGAGTTGATTTTACAATTCTTAAACATAAGGCACATAATTTTAACAAGTTTTTTCGGGGGAAAAAAATCCCCTTACTTCATTATGATAGATTTCAATAATTTGAAAAAGGAATCAAAAAGTGTTTGAAAAAAATCAAACACTGTGTTTTTGAAACGCCTGTATTGTGTTACATGTTGTGCTTTGATAAAATTGAAGAATTGTGATGTGATGCATATCACCCGTCCCACATACAGGTTTAAAGATTAATTTCTTCAGCCAAAAAAAAAAAAACGACGACGTTGACTTGTGTATGTGTCTGGAATTGACCGACGCTCCAGTGCACAGCAGCTTGACTTGGAGTTCTATTCAAGTTTTAAGTTTCCTGGTTTTTTTTCCCCCTCACTGCAGGGAAACACTGATTTGAATAATGTCCTTCTGATGTCTGTGCGATGGTTGAGAATTTGATGCTGATTACCTTTGGACGGTGTTCAGGAGATGTGTCTGCTCTGAAGCTTTTGTCGCAGTCAGGAAACTAAGCGTCCGTCTGATTTCACGCCCGTTTCATGCCACGTTAGGTTTCGGCTTTTGTTTAGCCACGTCTGTGCATAATGTACACTCCAAATGAGCTTCTCCTGGAGCTGCCATAATTATATTTAGAAGAAAAGTAGCATTTAGAGTCCAAAGTACAGACACACTCGCGCACCACGGCTGTTTATCCTTTAACTGAGTTTGTAATATATATATATATATATATATATATTTTTTTTTTTTTTTCATAAGTTCATGTGCTTTAGAGGAAAGTTAATCCATCTTAATTACTCTGAGCTGTCTGTGTTTGTATTAAACGCGTCCTTTTAGGGCGTTTTTTTTTTTTTCACTCTTTCTAAAGCTCCAGAGGAAAGATTGGTGAAATTTGATAAGGGCACAAAATGCTGGAGAAAAAAGGAAGGAGAAAGAAAACAGAAACCCCTCTACCTCCTCCATCTCTCGCTCTCTCTCTCTCTCGCTCTCTCTCTCTCTCTCTCTGGCTCTCTCTCTCTCTCTGGCTTTAAATCTATGTTTAGGGTGTGTGATGTGATAAATGACGATGCTTGAAGATATTTTTACGGTTCATGATGTGCATCAAAAGTACGTCTGCTTATAACCCTACAGCAGGAAAAAGTGGCGTTAAATAACTAATTCTTTTTTAATAAAGGGTTAAGAAACAAACAGTTGATTTTCCTCTTTTTCTCTCTCACCTTACACTCACTCGCCTTCCCTCTCTATCCATCTTTCACCCTCTCAATCTTTCTCTCTCAAACACACCTTCTCTTTCTCTCCCTTTTATTCTCTTTCCCCACTTTTACCCTCTTTCTCTCACGCTGTCTCTCGCTCTCACCGTCCCGCTCTGTTTTGCCCACTTTCACCTTCTCTCTCCCTCAACTAGTCTCTCACACCGTCTGTCTCTCTCTCTTTTACTCTCTCACTCTCTCTCTCTCGTTCTCTTTCCCTCTCTCCTACTTTTTTCCTAAGCCGTTAATTATTTAGTTCAGTTGGCTTGTTTGAAGTACTTTCATATTGAACAAATAATGATAATAATGTGTACGTGTCTGCGTTCAGGGTTCTTTTACCCTTCCTCACACACACACACACACACACACACACACACACACACACACACACACACACACACACACACACACACACACACACACGGGATATAGGATATACAATGTGTCTGTCAGCGGGGTGGCTATTGAGCGCACAGACCCTGACAAACCCTCCACTTAGCCCAGTGCTGAGAGCGAACAAAAACTGGGGCCAGGGGTCAGCTGCAGGGTTAGGGTGGCCACTGGCTTTCTCATGACTCACTCACTATGTCTCTCTCTCTCTCTGTCCCTCTCTCTGTCTCACTCTGTCCCCTCCTCCACTCTGTTCAGGTCTTTTGGGCCCATTGTCTGAATGGACTCTTCCACTCGGTCATCCTCTTCTGGTTCCCGCTGAAAGCCTTCCAGCATGGTGAGAGCACACACACACACACACACACACACACACACACACATAAATGGACATGCGTGCACAGACGTCTCCTCAGTCCGAGTGTTTAATCTTCTGTAGTTTATCAGAAGTGAGCTGCGCACACTTCGTTACAAGTCTTTTAATCAGTGCCCAGTGGACTGCACACACTCCGGCTGTTAAATATACAGACACACACAGTTACACTCATGTGGTGCAACCACACACTTTCAGTGTGGCTCTCCTGACTCTCTCAAATGCCTGTGTGTGTGTGTGTGTCTGTGTGTGCTGGACCACACAGCAGCTTTCTAAACAAAGCTGAGACTTCTCTTTCTGACTGACAGCTCGTCAGCACCACACACACATACACACACGCACATGTACACAAATATTTATACATGGCACACACTCAGGAAACCACCAAGATACTCATTCAATTAAGCACAGAAATATTCTCACACTGTCTTTTCAGCAATATTATTGGAAGGTTACGTTTATGCTATTTCCATGTTCACAGATCGACCGGACTAACCGTGGAATTTTATAAACCTTGATCTGTAACTACAAAGGAACAATGATGTCACACGATGCGTTCTAGCTCGCTGTAAATAGAGCATGTTATTGATCCACTTCTTTAGTTCATATTTTTAGTTTCTTTAAACTTTGCTTTTAAACTTGTAACTTTGGTCACTGGTTACAAGAATTCCACGGCTCTGAAATGCGTAGGACTCGATCTTAGTGATGTAGGGGTGCACGGCTAGCACCTTAACACTCGGTTCCATCACCTGCCCTTGTTGTCCTGAAAGCAATGGTGTACGCTGTGTTCCTGACTCATGTGGTCCACTTAATGGCGTCCAAAAGTATTGACATGAAAGGGAAATTCAATGTTTTAATGACCCTGAAGTTTTTGTTAAATGATCAATCAAGATAATATATACTGTGTGTATATATATAATTTCTTTTGTTTTTTTGCACTGAAATTAATGTACAACAATCAATATTTAATATGAAGTCCTGTATTCTTCCAAACTCCTCAGATCTGACTGGAAACGCTTGATTTATTCCCGAAGGTCATGTACAGAAGATGGTTTCTTGACTGCTTCTACCTTTGTCCAACAGTTTTCTATTGGGTTTAGGTCTGGAGTCTGGCATGTGTTGTCCTAATACTTTTGGACACTCGTATAGATGTCAGTGCTGTAATGTTAAAAACACCACACCCACTTTGATGGAGGACAGCCTCATGCTCATTGAACGGAAAACCCGAAGCAGCTTAGCGCAGAATTCATGAGATCGTTGTGAAATACAAAATGTATTGATGTGGTCTTATTATTTCCTTTATAGCATAATTTCTCTCCAGTGATAATCACTGCAGTCCTCCTTTTTCCCCCCCTAGCATTAAAGAATTTTTTTTTTTTTAACTCATTTTCTATACTGCTTATCTGGTATAGAGTCATGGGTGGCCTGGAGCCTATGTCAGGTGATTGCATGGTGCCGGTCCATCACAGGGCACACAAGCGCTCACACTCACACAACACCAACTGTGTTGGAAAGAACGATATGTCTTTGGACTGTGGGAGGAAACCTGAGTACCTGGAGGAAGCCCACCAAGCACATTCCCAAGGCGGAAATCGAACCCTCAATCCTGGAGGTGTGAGACCACAGTGCAAACCACCATGCCACTCGATTGTAATAGATTTTTTATTTCATTCATCTTCTATACCGCTTATCTTGAATTGAACTACTTAATGCCAATTCGCGTAATCTGCATGTCTTTTGGACTGTGGGAGGAAAACTGAGTACCCGGAGGAAACCCACCAAGTATGGAATCGAACCCTTGACCCCGGAGGTGCGACGACACGTGGCTATCAATTATACCACCATGCCGCCTAGTATAGCATATTTTCTCTTGAAAAATTTACGTTTGTTTGGAAATGTCTTTTTTTGTGTTTATATATAAATTTATTTATTTGCAGAATAATGAAGTCATGAATTATGAGTATGATACACGACACATTTTCCCACACCACACCAGCCTCAGATATTTGGGCAGAAAAGTTCAAGAAGTTTTAGTTTTATTAAACTTTCTGGTAGTTAACCAAACATGAAACATCAATAATTACTATAAATAATTTTTAAAGAATTGAGTTATTTTTAGGGTAAGACTTTTTGTGTGTGCCTAAATTCTTGCCTGAAGAATTAAATTCATCATAGTCAATCAAAGCAACTCTGTGCAGTGTTCCCATAGACTGCTTTAATAAGTTGCTGCTCAATAACCCCGTTTTGACTCAACACAGCGCTCGGAGCTCTAATGTGTTTAATAGCAGTCATCGAAATGCCAGAGTGCTGCCGTCATAACCGACACTGACTGCTTTCCCCCCTTACACACTACCTGTATTTGACAGCAGAGAAAGTTGGAACAATCCATAATGTCTGCGCATGGTAATAATTGTCCTTGGACTGCACAGGCCTTTAAGCATGACTGAGATGAGGTTTTGTTCTTTCTGTAACCTTTTCATGTATAGTTCAGTCATATACTGTAGGCATCCGGTGCAGTGTTGGATTGTGGGTAGTGTTCTGTCCGTGGCCTCTCTTTCCTCTGGCTGTAGAAATGTTTCCAATCAACTGTTCGGAGCTGTTCTGTGAAGATTTTATCTTGAAGTTGATTGTCTTAATCGAGCCTTACATTAGACACCACCAAACCTGTGTGTGTTTTATATACAACAGCCTGAAAAGCTTTCATGTTGATTCTCCTAACAGATACCGTCTTTGGGAACGGAAAAACTCCAGACTATCTGCTCCTGGGGAACATGGTGTACACGGTGAGTGTAGGACTAGTATTTTTATTTTTTTTTGTCCTTTTCTTTTTTCCTCATACTCCTCAAGTTCTTACAAAGCACCTGTACTGTACTGTATGTCCTGCCCATGTCTCATCAACTGTCCTTAATGTCTAGCTGAGATGCAAAATGTATCCAGGGAGGTTTCGTTTTCCTCGTGCTGCGGTATGAAACAAAGGAAATAACAAATGTAAGACTGCGTACAATAATGGAAGTAAGATGACATGTTTGTGTGTTGCAGTTTGTGGTGATCACTGTGTGTCTCAAGGCCGGGTTGGAGACCTCCTCCTGGACCATGGTAAGGGTTTCTCCATGCTCTTCTCCTTTGTCCTGGGACACACACCCCCCCCCCCCCCCCCCCCGTTCCTCCTCTGTCTCGTTTCATTAATGTTGTAATGGTGGTGATGTCATCGGAGAAATCATTTGGCCCTTGAGTCCCCTTTTCACACGGAATAATCAGATCAGCCCGAAAGAGCGTTTGGTTAATGACCCACATTTTTATTAAGGAATAACTTTTTAGTGTTTCCTTTTTGTGCAGCAGTGCTTTAGCAACTGGTCTGCAAAGGTTTAGGGTTAACCCTAACCCACGGTCTTCTAGCATGCATAATTCTTAATCCATTATGTTGTTGGTTAACCAAAGGCACTTTCACAAGGTTTTCGTTTAACAAATTCACTGTACTGGAAATCATCCGAATTTTTTCTTTATTTAATTAATGTTTACGTTTCAAGATGTCCACAAATGCTGTCTTTATTAAACTGTCCTTTTTTTCCCCCCTAACTTGTCAAAATATTGTATATGCACCAGATAACATGATCATTTGAGATGAAAGCCAAGTGTTCTATTTCTATTTCTTCTATTTCTTTAAATTTGGTTACAAAATAAATTTAGGTTGATGGATAGATAGAGACCAAAGAAACATGATTGTGCCTGCATAGCACAGGTACTCCGCAACAAAATGCAGTTTAGGTTGCAGCAGAAGTGCAATGTGTATTAGTGTATATACACAAGTACAGATATTGGCATTGCACATATTTATGTAAATTGGCTATGCAGTGAATACGTGAAGTGAGTGTAACTATAGAATAGATAACGCTATGAAGGCGAAAAGGGATATAAGCAGGAATATAAGCAGGCAATGTCCATAAAATTGTCCAGGATGTATACACTTGTATATACAAATAATCCAGTAACTGTTGTTTGTTTGTTTGTTTTTGTTTTTTTGTTGTTTTTTTATGCTCAAGAGATGTATACAAATGTATAGTTATACAGTTATTAATGCCTGGAAAATCATATCTGTAATCATAGGATGCTGTTTGCTCAAGCACTTATATGTATATTGATAACTGCAAACATTACACAATGATGTATTATTAACGAACGTGTAAACACCCTCACATGACTCTATTCCATTATCTTTACTCCCGTACAGTTCAGTCATATAGCCATTTGGGGCAGCATTGGATTGTGGGTAGTGTTCTTCGGCATCTACTCCTCTCTGTGGCCGCTCATACCTCTGGCTCCAGATATGTCAGGAGAGGTAAGACACAACCCCACACACACACACCTATTCTGTTCCCATGTACTCTCTTACACGTTAGGTATTACTGTACATACAATGAAAAGAGAGAGAGAGAGAGAGACCACCCTCTCGTTCCACCAGCGAGGACGTTGTAGTTACACTAATCAGAGGCGTTGTGAAATTTCTGCACTCTGGGGCTGATGAGAGAGAGCCACGGGAAGCGCACACCTCCGTGAGCAGTGCTGGATATATCCCCAGGTCTCCAATCACACTTACCTAATGGGCCCTTTTAAGCCGTATTAGTGTCACCTGTATGAACATGAACACATTTAGGATCTATCTGTACTATCTCTACATTCCTGAAGGTCTTAGGAACGGAACACGGCAGCCTCGGTCACTAACTCGCCCGTGTAATTGTTCACGCTGTTGCTAATGTGGCTCTTTAGATTCATTATGTGTGCTCACTTACCGAATGCAAAACAATCTCGGTTTCAGATAAAGGTTTTCTTTTTTCTTTTCTTTTCTTTTCTTTTTTTTTTAACTGACGCCAAAAACAACTAGAGCTGGGATTGAGTTTACTGTTCAGAAACAACACCCTGGTGTTTCATCTTACTCTGCGTTTTTCTGACATGGTCAGTCTTACTGATCTTCAAGCCATGTCATGTGTTACCTTCTTCCTTACCTCTATCTCTCTCTCTCTCTCTCTCTCTCTCTCTCTCTCTCCCCCCCTCTGGATGTACAGATGACACCTTGATGTCCTGAAACCTAATACCAGCTCTTACCTTAGTAACAGTCATACAAAAGACAACACTGAAAAACATTTCACAGCACACACCTGAGAGCTTCTTTGTGTCACCTCGTTGCTATTTACACTAAGTGAGTTTTATTGTGCTTATATAAACAGCGTATAAAAAGCGGACTGGGGGTCTGTTTAATTTTTTTTGCATTACATATTGAATATACTTCTTTAAAAAAATTGTAAAGAGAAGAATATCACGCTTGCTTATAACCAGTTTGACAGTAAAATTAATTAAAAAATCATTTAAAAAAATGTCCAAGCTGTGGAATTGGAGACATTTTTAAACATCATTCCTCTGAGACGCCCTTTATATTGTAAACGTTTTTCCTTTTGGCTTAATTACAAATGAAAGAACTGTAATAGAAAACGAGTGAACTATCCTTTTGTGCGTTTGTGTGCGCTGTGGTGCCGTAGTATTGCTGTGTAACGTGCTCTCTAAATGAGAACAGCTGGACGAGGTTGCGCACCCCCTCAGGAACTGCGCAGCGACTGACTCATCACCGAGCCACGGCATTACAGCAATCAACACCACTGCCATCATAACACCTTCTCTGTTCTCTCTTTCTCTCTCACTCACTCACTCACTCACTCACTCACACACACACACACACACACACACACACACACACACACACACACACACACACACACACACGCTTTGTGAATGTCGCACATCTGCTCAGCTGTTTCTCTGCAGCTGAATTTGGCTGCGAACAGACACGCATCAGCTCCCTCTTCATCAGTTCCCCTGCTCAGGCCGTTTCCCAGCCGTGAAGAGGAGAGACACACTGATCAAACACAGCTAGGGTGACGAAAGATAGAAACGGGAAAAGAACAGTGCCAGGGTGACAGACCGGATTAGAATGCAGAGATGGAGACAGGATATGAGGGAACTCTGAGATGGATGGCTTTGATGTCAGAACTTCTGCTGGAACGATTTGGGTTTCACGCTAAAGGTGCAAACTCTGTATTTAATCAGAGTGACTTTTAGTTCAGGTGTGGGTCTCGCTTTTGCTCTCTCTCTCTCTCTCTCACTTTGTGTGTACGCATGCGTGTGTGTGCCTGTGTTTGAACGGTAGACAACAGATGTCAGGATAACGGCCTTTGATGTTCAGTAATTCCCTGTGTGAAGCCAGGCTTTAGCTCTCCATATAACACTGCTTCCGATCATTTACCCAGAGCGTGTGTGTCTGTGTGCGTGTTACTGCTGGCGTGTGTTGCTTGTTCTGTTGTTAAATAGTGCTAGGGCTAACACAAATTGTCATCAGCAGTTTATATCAGCTGTACTCGGTCTACACATCCTGTGCATGAAATTCAGCCCCGCGTATACTGTAATAACATTTGCCTTTAAGGACTTTGTCATAATTAAGGGGCTTATTATTGTCTAATTCTTCTATTGTATATACATAATTTGTCAAAAGGCAAAGTCCGGCTCAAAAGTCTTGAGCCATCCTTCATTTCTTCAGATTTCTTTTTTTTTAACATGAAGAAGTGACTTCGACCAGCTGCAATTTGCCTAAAAATGCATTTTAAAACATAACGTCAGCGGCAACTTTGTCTCCCCTCTCGTCTGTTCCGACCGCCAGGATACTAATCAACTGATCATCTGTCAACATGTGCACCTGTTTCTCACTGGTTCATGCCTTAAGATACTGTGATACCTCAGCGTACGAATGCCCCGCCTTAAGAATGTTCGCCTTAAGAACTGAAATTTTACAAGCAATTTGTTTTGATCTACGCGGAACTTGTTTGCATCAGTGTAAAGCCAAGCGAAGCAAGTTTACATATTTGTTTATATATACTTTTTTATTCTTAAAGTCACAAGAGCTCGCCTCCAAAATCAGTTAAATTACCACTATAGGTGATTTTTATGCTTGAAAGTGTCATAGGTCACTGTGAGGCTTGACAAACACACAAAAAAAGCAACTTTCCTCTGAAACTGCTCAGGTACAGGTACTAGACTGAAAATGCACTGGTGAAGTGCTCGCTCTATCATCCGGAGATCGCTAGTTCGATTCCCAGGTGATGCTGTAGCCTCCTGCAGCCGGGGGCCCTGGAGAGAGCTGATTGGTCGAGGTAGGATGGCAGGAACTCTGTGCTCAGTTCTAAGCCAATCAGGGGCGTCTGTGAGCTCATGCAAGCAGAAGGAGCAGATAGCGCTGTCCTCAGAGTGTGTGAAAATCTGATTACTACAACTGTATGTAAGGTTGTCCTCAGATTTGGCACAACCGACACAGAGCCTTATGTTCACACTCAGCAAATCCCAACAAGCACCTGTCCATGCGCTCATTCATGGATTTCATCCAAACAGCTAATTATATTGTAGCAGTGCATGAAAACAGGCCTGTGCCAGTCAAATGATTGATTAATATTCAGGTTTAACATGAATGGGGGAAATATGAATATGACAGAAACCGGAGAGAAGATAAATGCTGTCCGTTCTGTTTCCATTCTTCAGCTTTCTACAGTACCAGTCAAACGTTTAGACACAAGTTTGGATTTATTTTCTTTATTCTAGGACAATATTGGAGTTTTCAATACTATGAAATAACACACATGGCATTAGGTAATTAAGTAACAACAACAGTCAGTTGTTATTTTAAGGTCTGGAATAGTTCTTGCAGGAACAGTATTGTCAAGTGCATTTGCAAAACCCATCAAGCACCGTGATGAAACCGGCTCTCATGAAGACCTTCCCAGGAAAGCGAGACCAATGCTGCAGAGGAGAAGCTCATTTAGAGTTACCAGCCTCAGAAATTATTAATTAGCATCTCCTCAGATTAGAGTTTTATGAAGGCTTTACAAAGTATAAGTAGCAGATGCATCTTAATATCAACTGTTCAAAGATTAATGCAGAAATAAAACCAAATTATAATGTGTGTTGTTGAACTTCTGACTTGACGTGTAGTTCGGGTGACTCTGTGCCCTCTGTAGCTTCAGAGTCCTGAATCCAGCTCAGAGTTCTGCATTTTGTACAATGAGCTGCTTTTCTGTTCACCAGGGATGTAAAGAGTTTTTCTGTTTTACGTATTTGAGTTACTATATCTTGTCAGCTCAGAACAGTTTTGGCATTCTGCTCTGAACTTT
>JAAGKR010009714.1:0-25608 GCA_011419295.1 Clarias macrocephalus
CATAAACACCTTGTCGAGTTGCTCTGAAACGACCACACACGCCTCGTAGTAGTGAATCCGCTCGTGCACGTCCCGGTGCGCGTGTCTCTTCAGAAACGTCTCCAGTCTGCTGTTGCTCCGACAGAGAGAAGCGTCCGAGATGGGACTGGCCATGGAGTCCACCTGAGTCAGTCTGTACACACTGCCTTCATCATCTGCTCTCACACACATCAGCTCATTTACTGTGTGTGTTTCTCACACACTCCACACACAGCTCTGATCTGAAAGGCTGTACACTGTAGTGCAGAGAGGTACACACTGAAAACAGTCCCTCAGGGAAGTGCTGCTCATAACTCAGGGGAAAAGCGCACACACACACACACACACACACACACACACACACACACACACACACACACACACACAGATATATTATCTGAAATAAGCAAACACATCAAAAACGCTTCTGAACGCTGTACAAAGTATTAACATTATTGTCTTGTTACAAATTAGTGTTTTTGTCCACAACAGAACAGGTGCGCGCATCGGGACTGCAGACACACCAGCGCCCTCTGGTGGATGTAACAGGTCCGACATTGTGTGTAAAATCAAGCTCTTGATTAAAATTCATTCATATGTGGAAAATGTGCAGATTATACCAAAACTTCTTATTTAGAATTGCATTGGGAAAGATTTGTGAAGAAAATAGGCAAAAATGTTTGGAGATTAATTAGAATTAAATTATTATTTTACCCACTGAGACTGAACTATCCTGGTTTAACTACACAGACATGCAACAAGTAAATACACACTTGTAGTTTTATTATAAAACTTTTGCACAAATCTTTTTTTTAGCTATTAATACATCAGTGCTTTGTTGACTTTACAATGAACAACTCACCCAGGCATAGCAGAAGAGGGATGTTTTAATTCACTTAGCGCTTAACAACAATGTCACAACGCAGCTTTACAAATATATTAATTCATGGTGTATCGTGTAAAAAAAAAAAAAAGCTGTATAAATTTACAGATTTTTCAGTTCATTCCTAATGAACAAGTCAGAGGCGACAATGGACAGAAAACACTTCCATGAGAAAGAAAATTAGAGATGAACCAGACTAGATACTAGATAGTGAGATTAAATAAATCCTTTTTATAATGGTATGCTGTATGGTCAAAATAGCAATTGTATAACAAGGAAATTCATTTATGTTAACATAAGTCTAGCAAAGTTTACGTTAACATGAAGGTTAGCAAAATGTTACAGATGGAGAATTATTGGGTACAAAACTGTTGATCACTGTTTATCATTGTTTATTATTTTAGTCTTTAAACCAGGGGTGGCCACCCCTGCTTTAAACTATCAGCGTGATCACAGTCATAAGCCATAGGCCATAAAACTGTTTGTATCGAAGGCAGTTCAGAGCTATTGATATAGGGCATCAGCATGATTAAGGTAGGTCCAGATTGCAAACGGGGTCAGGATTACTGGTGCCATATGTAGCATGACACTGAGAGAGAATTGAACTGAATTTACAAAAAAACTTTTATTTACAGTTATTTGGTGTTTGTTTTTACAATAATGTAAGGAACATCATTTGAAATCATTAATAAATAGAATAAAATAAATAGATAAATAAATAAATAACTGTATTAAATAAAATTAAGATTTTTTTTTAAAACAAGGTGTGGGTAAAACAGAGCTCATTTTCAATCAAAGTGCACAGTGCTCCATTAAACCACCAAATTCTCTCAAAGGCAGTCAGATTTTCTGTTTTCTTGTAAAAGAGATAACCGATTAAAACCCTTGATTTTATTAGTGCAATTGTTGTTGCTACCACACTAGAATTTCCTTTTTGCTCAATTTTGTTCCTTCGGCTTAAGTATATACCCATTTTTGCTTGGCGCAGAATGTAGTTCAGTAGTTGACTTTTTTCTTTTATTTTCTGAGTATATTTTATGCCGAGGATGAAGGACTGTAGTGGAAAAAAATCATTAAAACCAATAAATAGGGCTTTTAAAACAATAAAAAGTGGTTGAAGTCTGGAGCACTCTGCAAAGGCATGAAAGATGGTCTCTTTCTGTGCACAAAAAGGACATTCTTGACTTATATTGGGGTAGAGACATGAGGTAAAATCATTGACTGCTAAAATATCATGTAAAATTCTCTACAGTAAGTCTCCAGATCTTTTAGCTAATGGTGGCTTGTACAGTGATCTCCACCGTGGCTGTTCTTCCTCATTTAATCTGAGTACCGAATGCCAAGGTGTATCAACTCTCCCATTTAAAAACTTTTTATTAAAAACTTTAACACAAGCTTTAAAAAGGTTTTTCCCAGAGACATTGTAGAAGTCCATGTTTAGGAGGTTTGCACAGTTTAAAAAATGACCCGCGTGTTCTCCTAGGTTTGGAGAGAGTGTGAGGTCGGGGAAAGGGTCTCCTTCATCCGGTTCTTCCTTTCCCTCACAGTACTCTCTCAGCATGTCTTTCTCTTCCTGTGAGAGAAGATTTTTCCATTTTTCAAAATGTTGTGCTAGAATCCTCCTTGACTTCACTCCAATCCTTTCCACCGCTTTTTCCGAGTTTTGAAAATTTGCACCTACTAGCTCCACTAGTTGTCCTAGGTTGGATATACCAGAGTGGATCAGGGTATCAGAAAAGGAGTTGTTCGCGATGTCCAGGCGTGCTCCATCGATTAGGGTTTCCTTTAAAAGCCAGTAAACAGAGCATGTGTTTGGAGTGTGTCTGTACTTAAAAAAAAATTCCAAATTTTAAAAAGGTTGCGATAAAAAAACGGCAGTTTCAATAGATTCAGTCTCTTTGGATCTGTCAGGAAAAGGGTTTTGTCCATTTTTTTGTTCTGCAGCGTCCTTAAAATCGCTCCTGTTATTGCATTCCAGCTAAAACAAGATGAGCTTCCCAGGAATTTCCGTAAGAACTCTAAGCGAAATGCGGCGATTCTACTCTGAATATGGAGTAAACCTTGCCCCCCTTCATCTCTGGGTAAAAATAAAATACTCCTTGGCAGCCAGTGAAGTTTGTCCAGAAGAAGTCTACAAGGATTGACTGAAATTTTGCCATAACCTCCACCGGAGGGTCCACACATGCCACTTTGTGCCACAAAGAAGACGCCACTAGATTGTTTATAATAAGTATTCGTCCTCTGTAGGACATTTTTGGAGTCAGCCATTTCCACTTGTCCAGTCGGCCTTTCATTTTTTCAATCACCCCTTCCCAGTTCTTTAGTGTAAACGAGTCTCATTCCCCCTTTTGTCCATAAGTCTTTCTGGCAGTGTGGGTGCATTTTCAAACTAATCTCCGATTAGTTTTGCTTCGCTCTTTGCCCAGTTTATTTTTGCTGAAGAAATCTTTTCAAAATCCTTTAGCACCTGGTTGTTACATCTATGTCTTTTTGTTCATTTAGCATTACAATGATGTCATCAGCGGAAGCAGAAACATGAAGCGTTTCTCTTCTGTTGGGAATCCTGATTCCATTAAGTTCGATTCGTAGCTTATGAAGCAATGGTTCTATTGCTATTGCATACAGCATTCCCGACAGAGCGCATCCTTGTCTGACCCCCCTGTTTATTTTAAAAGGAGAGCTCAAGCCACCATTAACTTTCAGCACACTCTCAATGTCATTGTATAAAACTTTTATTTTCTTAATAAAATCAGGACTAAAACCAAACGCTTCAAGAGTTTTCCATAAATAACTGCACTGAAAAAAAATTACTTTTTGGTGCGGTAAAATATATTAAATTAACCATCATAATTTTTACATGGTAAAAATACATTTCAAGGAGAACTAGAATTTCCTAAATAAAAGTTAACATACCTACACATTTAATTCATGTAATAAATTAACTGAATGGAAAGAGTTAAATATTATTATGTATTTACTTTTAATATTTAAATGTTTTATAGTCACTCCACTTAAACCTAGTACAGTGGAACCTTGGATTACGAGCATAATTCGTTCCGGAAGTGGGCTCGTATTCCAAAACACTCTTAAACCAAATCATCATTTCCCATAAGAAATAATGAAAACTCAAATTATTCGTTCCACAGCCCCCAAAAATGAATACATAAAAATAATTAATACAATCTATAAAATGAAAATAAAACAAATTAATCTGCACTTTACCTTTTAAAAAAGTACAAATAATTCCTGACAGATAAGTGTTTTCATTGGTGTGCGCACGCGCCGTGTGTGTGTTTGTGTGTGTGTGTTTGTGTGTGTGTGTGTGTGTGTGTGTGTGTGTGTGTGCATGTGTGGAATTAGCCCCTTCCCTCGCCTCGTTTTACACAGTAACATTCCTCCTCCTCCCTCTCCCCACCTCGCTTTTTCACAACAGTTTCACAACAAACAGAAACACTGTTTTAACAGGAAAAAAAGAAATCTCTCTGAGACTGACATGAGCGTATATTAACAGACACACTTTTTAAGTTTCACAACAAGCGTGAGAGAGGTGAGAGAGTGACGCTTGGTGTCAAAATAAGAGTCGCATGTGTGAAGCATGATACTCGGTGCTCGTAAACTAATACTTGCTCGGTTTATGAATAAAAAATTATTTAAAATCTTTGCTCGGTTTGCGGAACACTCGTAAACCACGTTACTCGCAATCCGAGGTTCCACTGTAATATTAAGTAAGTTTTACTTTAAAAGTTTAGTTTAAATTTCTAATTACACCACGCATGCGTGTTTGGAGACGCTGCACCCGCGCTGTGGGTCAGTCAGAGGTGCTGCGCGTGTGGCTGGAGCTCGAGTCTGTGGTGTTCGAGGTAAGTTTACCTTTCTGTTTTGGATGTGATTCTCGTTTTCCTGAGTTCCAATTAATGTTCATCTTAAACTCAGGACGTACAATTAGCAATATTTCAGTTTTTAATAGTGTAGAGATTCACGTGATATAAAAACCTGAACCTACGGAACGCCCCAGGGGTCATGTGGTAAGATAATAATAACTAGAGAGGTACATTTCCTGAAGAAAATGCGAGTGGTGCTTGCTGTGGCAAAACTCGGGGCACCCCATATCTCTATGACAATGTAATCCACAGTTAGGTTTAGTGTCAAATCTCCTATGTAATTTACAATAGCAGGGAATGCAACTGTGTGTACTTCCTATTTAAATGGGCAGTACATTTCCCATTATATGTCAATGGGGCAAATTTGGGCACATCTGGCACCCCAGGTGTACACCTTATACCCTATTGCGGGGAATGTTCTGAGACAGCTTGATAGTCTTTTCAAATGTGGTAAATATGAAATTCCTATGAGATTCTCACTCTGCACTACAATCTGTCAAAATTGGTTCAATGTAAAGTCTATGGGATTTTTTGAGGGATTTAATTGCCCCCTGTGAGGGCAAATTTTCCCCACCCCTTAGAAAAGTCATAGCACCCCATTCCTGACCAAGCCGCTCGAATTGACACCTCATTCATGGGTCTACGACAAACGGTGCGGGACTAGTTACGTGCCAAAGTTTTTGTACTGGAGAAAAAAGCGAATAGTAAATATAACACTACAGAGGTACGTTTCCTGAAGAAAATGTGAGTGGTGTTTGCCGTGGCAAAACTTTGTAGCCATGCTAGCAACTTGTTAAGCACTCCAGCATCATGTTAGCAGAACATGCAGAACATGCAACATGCTAATATCGTTAGCATAATATCGTTAGCATAATGCTAGCAACATGCTAATGAGCGAGATGTCATCTTAGCAGCATGCTAATCAGACTAGCAGCATGCTAGCAACATGCTAAACATGTTATTAGCGAAATTGGCCTGCCAAGCCTCCTGACCTGAACCCCATAGAGAATCTGTGGGATATTGTGAAGAGAAAGTTGAGAGACGCAAGACCCAACACTCTGGATGAGCTTAAGGCCACTATCGAAGCATCCTGGGCCTCCATAACACCTCAGCAGTGCTACAGACTGATTGCCTCCATGCCATGCCGCATTGAAGCAGTCATTTCTGCAAAAGGATTCCCGACCAAGTATTGAGTGCATAACTGAACATAATTATTTGAAGGTTGACTTTTTTTGTATTAAAAACATTGGTCGGATGAAATATGCTAATTTTTTGAGAGTTTTCATAAGCTGTATGCCAAATCATCAATATTAAAACAATAAAAGGCTTGAACTACTTCAAGTTGTGTGTAATGAATCTAAAATATATGAAAGTCTAATGTTTATCAGTACATTACAGAAAATAATGAACTTTATCAGAATATGCTAATTTTTTGAGAAGGACCAGTAGTTAGCATAATGCTTGCGACATGCTAATATTTTTAGCATCAAGCTGGCAACATGCTAATATAATTAGCATAATGCTAGCGAAATGCTAATATTGTTAGCATAATGCTAGCAACATGTTAATCGCGTTAGCAACATGCTAACTGCATGATAATGATTTTGCTAGGGGGATTGGCGTATTAGCATCATGATAAATGCGAAAGACTGATTGATTGCCTGAGTGAAATGAGCCCACCCCCATGTCTTTACGACAGTGGGATCCACAGTTAAATTCAGTTTCAAAGTTCCTATGGAATTTACTATTGTATGTTAATTGCCCCCTTCTGGAGCAATTTACCACTCACTCCTTAGAAAAGTCATGCAAGCCCCCTTTGCCCGAATAAACCCACATAATATAAATTCCCGAATGAACCACACAATTTGACACTTGTTTCATGGGTCTACAAAAAATGGAAAGTGAGTCATCCACCAAATTCCTCATTATAAGTCAATGGGGCAAATTTTTGTTTTGCCCCAAGGGTAAAACCTATACCCTCTTGCGGGGTATGTTCCAACACAGGTTGCAAGCCTCTTCAATTATGGTAAATTTGAAATTTCCACCAAATTTCCACTCTGCGCTTCAATCCGTCAAAGTTCATCTCAATGTTATGTCTATGGGATTTTTGGGGGAGATTAATTGCCCCCTGTGGGGGCAATTTACTGCCTGCCCCCTCAGAAAAGTCTTAGCACCCCAATCCCGAACGAGCCGTACGATTTGACACTTCATTCATGGGTCTACGACAAACGGTGCGGGACTAGTTACGTGCCAAAGTTTTTGTACTGGAGAAAAAAGCGAATAGTAAATATAACACTAGAGAGGTACGTTTCCTGAAGAAAATGTAAGTGGTTGTATGACATGGTTGTATGACAAACGATACAGATCTAGTTACACTCCAAAATCGCCATTATAATTCGCTGGGGCAAATTTGGGTGCCTCTTGCCCCGCCCGGGGGTAAAACCGATACCCTCTTGCGGGGTATGTTCCACTACAGCTTGCAAGCCCCCCCCCCCTGTTTCATGGATCTACGACAAACGATACTGTTGTAGTCATGCGCAAAATTTCCCATGATATGTCAATGGAGCAGATTTGGGCACCATTTCTGCCCCGGGGGCAAAACGTATACCCTCGTGCGGGGTATCATCTGACACAGCTTGCAACCCTCTTCAAATGTGTTAAATTTCAGATTTCTACCAAATTCTCACTCTGGACTTCAACCCGTCAAAGTTTTTCTCAATGTTAAGTCTATGGGATTTATTCCACATGATATGTCTATGGAGCAAATTTGGGGACCTCTATTGCCCCGAGGGTAGAACTTATACCCTCTTGCGGGTAATAAAAAAAATAAGCCTGTGAGATTATAATAGTAGTGCTTCGTTTCGCAAGCACCACTAACTAGAGAGGTACATTTCCTGAAGAAAATGTGAGTGGTGCTTGCCGCTAGGTCTATGGGACTTTTTGGGGCGGCTTGCAAAGCAAAGGACTACTATTATAATCTCACAGGCTTATCCTTTTTCTTTTTCTTCTTCTGCTTGCCGTGACGTCATAGAGCTTTCCACATCATAGTCATAGATACAGTTGATGTCATAGCCGATGTTAGTCTTAATGTAAAGTCTATGGGACTTTTTAGGGCGGGGGCAATTAACCGCCGACCCCTTAGAAAAGTCATAGCACCCCATTCCCGACCAAGCTGCACGTTTTGACACCTCATCCATGGGTCTACGACAAATGGTGCGGGACTAGTTACGCGCCAAACTTTCATACGAAAGAATAAGAAGAAAAAAAAGAAAAATAAGCCTGTGAGATTATAATAGTAGTCTTTCGCTTTGCAAAGCACCACTAATAAGCCTGTGAGATTATAATAGTAGTCCTTCGCTTTGCAAAGCACCACTAATAAGCCTGTGAGATTATAATAGTAGTGCTCCGCTTCGCAAGCACCACTAATAACCAACCGAGCGCGCGGATTAATAAACTGAGATGTGTGTTTCTTACCCCCACCCTCGTGAAAACGGCGTGTTCAGAGAAAGGTTCGCCCGTGAGAGGTTGTGCTCGGACCACTGAGCTTCTACAGATTCTAAAATTGCCATTGTTACCGTTTCTTAATCACTGGAATGGAAGAGATTTTTCATATCATAATATGCATTGCGCTGTTTTTAATCAATACACAACCCATGATTTATTTATGCTGCATTTAAATGTGTAATCTGTAATTTGTTTATTAAATGTAAAATCTTGTTAACAGATGTTTCTATCAACAGGACTACTGTACTGTATATTTCAAAATTTGGATACAGTGCAGAAAGTTAATTTAGGACTCTGTAGAAGATACTGTCCTACTTATCACATTGAGAATAGTATAAATCTATATACATATTTGCTTGCTATAATGTTGCTGTTATTTTTATTTGTTCAACAGTTTGTTTAATGTATTTTTGATATATTTTTCTAAACGAATGCTGTACCCTTTTTTTTTTTTTTTTTTACAATTTTGTTTAAAACAAGTATTTCAGGCCCTGGTGCCATGCAGTTGTTCCTATGGATGCAAAATTTAACTGAATGCACTTTTATTAAAAAGACAACCTGTATCGAGACTGTTAATGTCAAAAACATTCAGTAATGTTGATGAATAAACTGTTTAATAATATTTTCGTTGTGTGATTTGTGAAAGATATTGATGAAATGATTACAGTTTCTTTACAAAACATAAATTAGCAATGTTCACATTATTATAGGGAGTAATACAAATAGATAAAACCAAGATTTACTTAATAATTCATAAAAACAAGGTTCCTGTGGATATAACAATGAATAAATTTTACTTGATTATTTTAAATAAAACCAACTTGTGAATTAAGTATAATTATGTAACATTTACTTGATTTCTTCATGAGCGTTACTTTAATTATTAAGTAGAGTTTACCTGACCATGATGGGTGGGTTGTACTTAATATTGGAGCAATAAAATTTACTTAAAATCTACATGTGCAAATTGTTACGAGGATTTTATCAAGTAAATCTTACAAGTCCTTTTATTCAGTGTGTGTTCTACTCGATCAAATGCTTTTTCCTGATCTAGAGAAATCAGGCCTATATTCAGTCCATATAGTTTGCCAAGATGATAAATATCTCGGATTAGGGAGATGTTATCAAATATGGTTTGGTCAGTGTGTATGATTTCCTCCAAAACGTTTTTTAACCTTGTTGCAAGGACTTTTGATAGTAGTTTAATATCACTACATAGCAACGACACAGGTCTCCAATTTTTAATATCTGTCAGGTTTCCTTTCTTAGGTAACAAAGTGAGTGCTGCCCTTCTGCAGCTTAGTGGAAGTAACCCCTCATTTAGACTTTGGTTTAGGACTTCTAACAAGTCTTCCCCCAAGATCTGACAGAAAGACTTGTAAAACTCCACTGGCAGTCCATCTATACCTGGGGCTTTCCCACTGCTCATGTTCTGTAGAGCTTTGTGGAGTTCTTCTAAAGTTAGTGGCCCTTCAAGTTCATCGTTTTGAGAAACCTGGGGCAGGTTCTCCAAAAAAACCTGTTCGGTCACATTGTTTTCTTTATACTCTGAAGAGTAAAGATTTTCATAAAAACGTGCAGCTCTCCTGCGAATGTTAATGTCGTCTGTTAAAATATCTCCATTTTCAGAGCGCAAATTGTGTATTAAACGGCTTTGCCCCTTTTCTTTTCTAAATTAAAAAAGTATTTGGAAGGTGCGTCCATTTGGTTAGCGTCCTGAAAGCGAGCTCTCACAAGAGCACCTTGTACCTTAGATTCCGGGAGATCAGAGAGCCTCTGTCCCTTTTGTTTGAGGGTCTGAATCAGGGTAGCATCAGAGGTTGGTGATTGGAGATCTGTAATCTCTTTTTGTAACTGACATATTGACTGGTTTAAAATTTTTGTGACATTGAGGGTGTGCTGTTGATACAACTGCTTAATTTGGATTTTACCAACATCCCACCATTGCTGCAGTGTTTTAAAATCAGACTTTCTTAAAATTGTTCCAAAAAAACATAAAATTGTCTCTAAACACTTGGTTTTCTAGTAACATTGTATTAAAAAACCAATATGCGCTTTTTGGTTTGATATTGTTAAATTTGGCTTTACATAAAATCAGGCTGTGATCAGAGAGACTGACTGGGTTGATGTGACGACTCTTAAAGATACTAAGTTGGTGTTTAAAACCATAAAACCTGTCAAGGTTTTAGAGAATAGAACCGCTAGTGGAGGAGAGGTGACTTAAGACAGGTGTTCCGTTCCACTCATATCCCCAATCTGTCGCATTTCTGTTGTCGCTGTGTGTTTCTTGTAGTAGAAGTACATCTATTTTATTTTGTTTTAGCATTTCAAAAAGTACCGCTCTCTTTTTGCTATCTCTTGCACCATTGATGTTTAGGGAGGCAGCACAAATCTCTCCCATAATTAGGCAAAAGATTAAACACAACAGTACAACAACAGTGAATCGAAACAGATAACGTCTATGGCAAATCATAATCGTCATTATTTAACACAGGGTTCAGCATGGTCACGATTTTTCCTGCTCTGTAGACTTCTGGTTTTTCTATATCACTCATCGATTGCCTTAGTGCCTCCAGTAATCTTTGGCATCAGTGAAATAGTCCAATATATTAACATTTCTCCAGTTTCTTGTTGTTTTCACAAAAGAAAATCAGTTCCTCTATGTTGTATTCCTTTTCTTTCCAGCCAGCCAACCATTTTTTTGCCATTCTCTCACTGTCTGAAGATTCAAGGTCACTTTCCATTTCAAGTTCACTTTCTAATTTCTCCGCCATTTTTGATTGTTTTTTTGCTGAATGTTTAATTTCCTTTTTGCTGGCATTTTAAACAAAGCTTGTTCAGTTTCCATAACCACATTCTCATTATCGTCTTCCATCAATGAGTCTATATCACTCAATACACTTTCCTGTGTGTTGGACATTACCTCGGTGATATCAGTCTCTACGCTTGTGGTGTGTTGGTCGGGTTGGGACTGAGATGTGGTGACTGGAGGAATCACTGTACTCACCAGTTCGCTGCTTGTTTCCTGTTGAGGTGTGGACGTGTTCACTCCGGTCTTACCACTCTCAGTGCAGGAGGTGTTTTCAGTAGAAGGTGTGTTGGCCTCCTCTGTGTCTTTCCCAGCTGTGGTGTTCTTGCTGGTTGTCTCCTCGGGTCTCGCTTTTTCCTGGCCTGCTCGTGCTGATCCACCGCCTTCTCCTTTCTCCCTCGCCGATTCACACGGACAAGCACGCACCATGTGTCCCGTCTTCCCACAGCCGAAATATTTTAGTGACTCGTTGGAAACATAGATCACAGTCAAAACCGTCGATTTCACTGAAAAAAAGGACTTGTAAGATTTACTTGATAAAATCCTCGTAACAATTTGCACGCGTAAATTTTAAGTAAATTTTATTGCTCCAATATTAAGTACAACTTACTCATCATGGTCAAGTAAAATCTACTTAATAATTAAAGTAACGCTCATGAAGAAATCAAGTAAAAGTTACATAATTATATTTAATTCACAAGTTGGTTTTATGTAAAATAATCAAGTAAAGTTAATTTATTGTTATATTAGCAGGAACCTTGTTTTTATGAATTATTAAGTAAATCTTACTATAATTTTGTTTTGTGAGATTCTCCCTTGGTTTTATCTATTTGTATTACTCCCTATAATAATGTGAACATTGCTAATTTATGTTTTGTAAAGAAAATGTAATTATTTCATCAATATCTTTCACAAATCACACAACAAAAATATTATTAAACAGTTTATTCACCAACATTACAGAATGTTTTTGACATTAACAGTCTCGATACAGGTTGTCTTTTTAATAAAAGTGCATTCAGTTAAATTTTGCATCCATAGGAACAGTAAGCAATGCACATGACTTTGCAGTATTGCCACATTCTTGTGAAATTTCCTTTCCTTCAAGTATAATGGATACATCATCCGGTTCTTCCCCTTCAACAGTACGGACTACGAGGATTTCAGGATGGTGCAAACAGGCATCACTTCGTCTGTCCTCCTGTATAACATTTACAAGGAAAAGATAAAGATAATTATTTTGATAAACAAAAATGTAATTGCTTCAATCACCTGTGCTGACTTACACAAACTTACACTTACTCACATAGAAAAGAACATAATAAAAATGACCATCATTTCAGACACTTCAGATTGTTAAACTTGGGTTAAATTGCTTTAGCAATAATTAAAATGTTTTGCATCAGTAAAACATTTGTAGAACATTGCATGAGACGGCTACAC
The DNA here is from genome assembly GCA_011419295.1 of Clarias macrocephalus. NCBI lineage: Eukaryota > Metazoa > Chordata > Actinopteri > Siluriformes > Clariidae > Clarias > Clarias macrocephalus. The sequence continues at coordinate 12,539 of JAAGKR010009714.1, forward strand.
TTCATAGTCTGATTACTTTGCACATTTACAGTGTCAGGAAATCGTATGATGAGTGCTGAGTTTGTATTTAGTTCACCCAAACCTGAATCCTTTCAATAATTACTCCGTTTTATGATGCTACAAACCTTTATGTTCATATGTATTCATTTGCATTTGGTATATGCTTGTGTCCAATGCAGAGTGACATCTACCTGTAAATGAACATGCACAACTTGTTATACTACAACAATGGTATAAAACATTTAACCACTATTTTATATTTTGCAATGAAGAACAAATAAAAATAACAGCAACATTATAGCAAGCAAATATGTATATAGATTTATACTTTTCTCAATGTGATAAGTAGGACAGTATCTTCTACAGAGTCCTAAATTAACTTTCTACACTGTATCCAAATTTTGAAATATACAGTACAGTAGTCCTGTTGATAGAAACATCTGTTAACAAGATTTTACATTTAATAAACAAATTACAGATTACACATTTAAATGCAGCATAAATAAATCATGGGTTGTGTATTGATTAAAAACAGCGCAATGCATATTATGATATGGAAAATCTCTTCCATTCCAGTGATTAAGAAACGGTAACAATGGGAATTTTAGAATCTGTAGAAGCTCAGTGGTCCGAGCACAACCTCTCACGGGCGAAACTTTCTCTGAACACACATCTCAGTTTATTAATCCGCGCGCTTGGATGGTTATTATTATTATAAATTATAAATTATTACTTACTTAATATTACTAGGTTTATGTGGAGTGACTATAAAACATTTAAATATTACAAGTAAATAAATAATAATATTTAACTCTTTCCAGTCAGTTAATTTATTACATGAATTAAATGTGTAGGTATGCTAACTTTTATTTAGGAAATTCTCCTTGAAATTTATTTGTACCATGTAAAAATTATAATGGTTAATTTAATATATTTTACCGCACCAAAAAGTAATTTTTTTCAGTGTTTGAAAGTTAATGTGCACTGTAGCTCAGTGGTGTTATTATTAGGATCATGTAGGTGAATCGTCTAAAAGATACTACGTGTTTTAGCAGGTCAGATTTGCTGCCGATGGAGATTTTTTTGATTGGGGACTAGGGCTGCATGATTTGGGAAAAATGTCACATTGCGATTATTAAGGTCAAAATTGCGATTTACGATTGCGATACGATAAACAAGTGGACTCAACTTGCTTGTTATCAAGGGAAATGCACACACAGATTACTGATAATGCTGAAATTTGTATTTCTCAACTGAGATACAGTATACAGTGCAATCTAGCAACAACTATAAATGAACAATGTTTTCAAATTAAAACAAAATTGTACAAAATTAAATAACAGTAACATCTTTACATTACTGAATTAAATTACATTTAATTAACTTTAAAATAAAAGTTAAATAAAATAAAAAAGTCAAAAGTACAGATAAATAAAACAAATACCCATTTAAAAAATATATATTTTTACAACTTGTCCCAAAACAGGAACATTTAAAAGCAGGATGTAACATATACTTTGTATATTTCTTTTAAAAAGAAAACTGGATATAGAAGTGTGATTTCTCAATAAAACTTAAACCTCTGTAACTGTTGTTTTTTTAATGTACCAGTTGGTCATTTAAAATTTCTCTTTCTAAAACTTTCTATTTAGCAATTGAGAGTTTTTTGGCCGAAAAAACAAGCATGTCAACCTTGTCTGGTTTCAGACAGGAGCGATGATCTGTTACAACATTACAACCTAGGGAAGTTTATTTTGTGACTGTTCCACCATTTTAGTGGATCTTCTTCATGGTCTACACATGGCATGTAAATGTAAGCATTAAGTTCAGCAGCTACTGTTTCTCTAAACTGCACCATGGGATCAAATGATGCTGCTGATGTTGTGCTTGTTGTTTTCTTAAAGAAACTGGCCAGGCTCTTTTTCTTGGCTTTAGCAGCAGGTGGATTTTCTGCATCCAGTTCGGGGTTATCCTCCATTGCTGCAGTGCTTTGGGCAACAGGCTGCTGTTGGTGAATGTCCTGAAATTAAAAACATTGCATTTTAAATAAATCTGTTACAAGCTATTCTTACCAGTTAAAAAACACAGTGATAATATTACTCATAATAAACTCAGTGATGACTTGAGAGAAGTGACCCACAATCTTTCTGCAAATCCCAGTAGCGCTGGTAATGCAGTGTGCATGATCTTTCAGAGCATTTTCTGTAAATGATAAAAAGAAAAGCTTACTAAAGTGACAATGCAAAACATTTAATATTCACAGATCCAAACATCCAGTTATTAATATTCTTATCAAATCACTGACCATTTTTAATCTAACGATGAAGAAAATATTAAAGGAAAGTAAAGTGTCCTTCAAACATATTAATTTTTAGAGTCATGTGCTAATAATCATGAAAATAATTTAAATGGGGCATTTCTAGTGTTCTTTGTGACACACCGATATTTACATTGTATTTCCGTTCATTCTTAAATAAATCTGTTAATAGCTGTCCTCTTTAAAGTACAGTTAAGCAGCTTTAAATATGCAAAGATTAAGTTAATTAAAACTTACCGATGGCCAAATGAAGTCTATGTCCGAAGCACTGGAACCTAGTCCAGTGATTAAGCGCTTCTGCTTTGACGATGTTCGTGCCGTTGTCTGTTGTGACAGCGACCAAACCATCCTCACAGAGGTCCCATGCAGCCAGTGCCTCTCTCAAACCCGCGGCTATATTCTCTCCCGTGTGATCGACAGGTGAAATACGGTGTTTGCAGGCAACAGCTATTCAGTTCAAACTCATTGTCGACAAAGTGCACAGTTAGGCTAATATATGGCTCGGTCGTCCTGCTTGACTGCAGTTATTTCAAGTTGAACCTGGCTATGGCACTTATTGTAAATTTCAGGTATTGCGACTTGAGAGAAGTAGTTTCGTGAGGGCAACTGGTACCTCTTGTCCAGTGTGCGAATCATTTTCTGAAATCCCTCTTTGCTAACAGTGTATATGGGCATCATGTCTTTTGCCAAGCAGTGCGTGAGGGAGTCAGTGATTTCCTTGTATCTTTGCGACGTCTTTTCATATGGCGTGAGACTTGCAAACACATCTGTAATAATGTGCTGTTTTGTTCTGCTCACACTGGGTTTTGCTTTGTTTTGTTCGGTCTCTTTATTAGCTTTTACCGCCAGGCATTCATCATACTTTTCTCTGTGTTGCTTCAGGTGCTGATATAAATTTGTCGTGTTGCCACGTGATGTAGCAACTTTAGTTTTGCCAATTTTGCACAGTACCTCTTTCTGCTCAGTGTCTGATATCCTGAAACCAAAATATCGCCAAATAAACGAGGTAGCATTTTTTCTGGGCACAAGTTCAGTGTCGGTCTGTTCTGTATCCATTTTCTCTCGTCTCCACACTGCGCCGCGGAAAGTCACAAGCACACGCGCTACACGCGCTAGTCGGGACTGGGTATTTTTGGCATAAAAAAATGGCCATACAGCTCTTAGAATGAATGTCTTGTCATGTCCACGAATGCATTTATTTATTTAATATAATCGCAACATTTGCTGTAATGTAATCGCATAGACGGACATCGCGATTGCGATATGATTAATCGTGCAGCACTATTGGGGACACTAGTTTTCCATGGCGAGAGAGTTCTCTCGCCAGGGTTTCATCTTTGATGAAGGGGGGGGGGGGGCGGCATTAGACAGGGTCACCTTCTTAGATGGGGTTGACAGGGGAAGTACACGGTAGTGGGACCCAGCAATGTCTATCCCGTTTACCACTAGCTCTGTTGCTTTTTCCACTGTGCTTAAGAAAAGCACCACCACGCTGTTCATCCTGGACGCGGCAAGGACGTGCTCATGCCCGACCACTTCCCCCGCGGCCAGACTGCAGTCCTCCACACTCGCGCCGCACACGATTCTGATCGCGTGCCGGCGGGTTAAGGTGTCAAAACTTTTGGAGCTCGCGGACGCCATGCTCTCCAGCAAACACGCTGGAGCTGACACCTCCGACTCACAGAGGTTTGGTGAACTCCCTGCACGATGTGATTTTTTTACTTTTTTTTTTAAAGATAAAGTTTAGATAAAGAAAATGTTTGAGATTGAACGCCGAACCGCCGCTCAGCACTCAGAGAGACTCAGAGAGAGAGAGAGAGAGAGAGAGAGAGTGCTCTTTGAACCTCATGAAGAGTTCATGTGTCAAAATAATTCCTCATGCCCCCAGAACCACTTTCACAATATGTGTAGCATTAGTAGCAGTAACTCAGAAACTGTTTGCTTCCTGCACAAGATGAATCACTTCTGGTTTTCCCTGGTAAAGTCCATAGGTTATATAGATACATATTAATTATACATTTTATATAAATACAGTGCACACTGGTGGCTCAGTGGTAGGTGTTTTGCCTGCCATGCTGAAGGCCTGGGTTCGATTCCCAGCCGGTGCCCCCCTCCAGCCACTGGATGCAGTGCCGGCCCTAAGCCCGGATAAAATGGGAGGGTTGCGTCAGGAATGGCATCCGGCGTAAAACCTGTGCCAAGTTGTTGTGTGGACTGGATATTCCGCTGTGGCGACCCCTTGCCAGGAGCAGCCGAAAGACCAACAACATATAAATACAGTGCACAGACCTTGAAGCCAGCTTTAAATCACAGGTTTATATTCTCAAACTCATTCTAATACATTATCTTTTCTGAAGTGCCATCCTGTCCATGAGCGTGTAAAGCAGGTGTTCCGCATTATCTTTTGTGTGTGGATAAATCGATGTTTTAAAAATATGTCTATGTACGTGTCTGAACTGTTCTTTTAGAAAGTTTTTTTTTGTCCTGAAGAAAAAAGCTTTGATGTTGCAGAATGGCGACCTCTTGTGGACAAACCGCGGATAAACAGCGCGTACCCTGTCTAGAGAGAAGCTCCACAGCGAGGCAGATCAGACTTGGAGTAACTGAAATTATATTCGGTTAAATCATACATAAATATGAGAGCATATCTTAACAAACCATGGGTAAATAATTGTAAGGTAGTCAACGTCTACTCAGCTAAAGCTAATTTAACTGTAACTGCTTTACAAGTGTGTCAACGCTGTTTTGCTTCCCATAGTCCTTTGGAGTTGTCCTATTTAGCAAGGTTCAAAATGAATCATTTCTATATATGGATGTATATTTTTCAGTATTTGCGGGTGTGTGACTGTTTAGCCCTGGACATTTTAGCCCTTGCTTTTTTGCTTAACAAAATGTCTCTAATTGTAAACTAATTGTGGAGCAGTGAGTTAGACTGTCTGTATACAGGTGTACAGGTAAGCTGGAGCTGGTTGTTAGACTGGGAGCTGTCAGGGTGGGAATGCTCTGCAGGGATATTTATTTTGTCTTCCTCAAAAATTAATGAAACCTTCATCAAAAACAAAAATGATGTACACTAAACCTTTTTCTGATCTACAGGTGTTTGTAGCTGCTCATGCTTTTCCTTGGTTTTTTATCTCCTGTGTAACTGTAATATCTTGTGTGAGTAAGAAATGAACAGTGGACAATTAACTTTAAGTTTTTTTTATTGTTATTTTTAACTTTAGATTTTAATAACAGCAAACAGAGTAAAATTCGCAATTACACATTATAAACAGTATACAAAAGAAGCAAGCAAACACAACTGACATTATTAAACAATTGTGCACATACAGAGGGCCAGGCCATGAACAATTAGATATGAACACCATTTCCATCTTTGAGATTGTCCAGTTAGGCAAGAAATGGGACCAAATATGAAAAGAAAATTCCCAAGGTTGGATCTTGTGTACCTTAATTCTTCCATCTGAATAATAGATGATGGAGAGTGAGATTCCCATTCTGTTAAAATGAGTCTCATGGCTGTGTTTATGTTGAGCATCAAAGGTATTTGCAAGGCTTTAGGTAGTGGTAGTGTGTATCCTGAATGTGTACTGGATTTGGAGTAGTGAAGACGGTGTGCAACTTTGAACTTTTGACCAAAAAACTCTCTTGTTTCATCAATAGTAGACAACATTTGATCCAATTTAGACAGGTCAATGCCCAGCTCATTACTCCAGGTCTTCCTTAAACAATTCGTAGTTAATTTAACACAATGGGAGAAAACAGATACAAACATTGAGACCAATTGTCTAAAGTCAGGAGGAAAATTATGTTGCTTTAGTACATTTAAAAATTTTATTTATTTTTTACTTTTTGACCAACCATGGTGGCGGGAAAAAGTGATTAAAACAATTAGGGGTCTTACAGAGGTCTCAGGTATGTTAATCTCCTTCTTGATCTGGTTGAAAATACTCTAGTTGAGAGATTCTTGTAATAATCCCTGTGTTAACAAAGGTGTTAGGTTCATGCAGCTTGGTAAACAGCAAGGCCTGCAAGGAAGAGTTACCAACTAAATCAGTCTCCATTTTTACCCGTAAGGGGGAATCAGGGGTGTGATCCACTGGGCTGCAGGTGTTCCTATACATTAATGCTCTTGATTACCAACCCATTAGTACTCTCTAAACACTGTGTATATTCTCGGTCAGACAATGTAATAATACCAGTGTACATTACAGTATGCTTTTTTAAAAACATATTAAAACAATTAAAATTGGACAGGCTTAAAGCATCCAGCTAATTGAAACAAGCCTAAAATGTCTTAATTAAATGAAAGAAACCTAAAGTGTCTGTAATTAAATTGCTCACACAATGCTAGATGCACTCCTATTTAAACACAACCTAACTATACAAGCCAGGACAGCACCAACAATCATTTTAATGACAAACTTGATCACCAGTAAGCTACCAGTAAGCATACCAGTTTGTGTGTCGATGTGCGGTGGAAGCATCAAGCAATATTCCTTCTTTAATTCATTTTAAACCTTAACATTTAGAGACATGTCCTAAACCTTAAATAAACTGGAGCAACATACCGCACTCTAATGCCAGGAACTTCTAAAACCAAATATAAGCCAGACTTGGACCAGACTTTTTGCTATATTGGGTAGATTATATGTTAGTTTAAATTATTATTTTTATTAGATATTTTGTTATTATTTTCATGCCCTTGAGTGTCCAAAAAGCATGCAAATCTCTGTAGAACAGGGGCACTATACTCATATCCTCCATCAATGTGAAAAAAAACAAACAGTTTCTTTCTTACCCTAATGCACCTATTTCTTTAGAATTGGGTCAATCTGGGTTCATTAGACCATGTGACCCTTTTCTCTTGCCCAGAATTAATCTTGATGCTCTCTAACAAATTGAAGCCCTTTTTCTGGTTAGCCTCAATAACAAATGGGTTTCTTATGATCAAACAGCTGTTTAGTACCAATCATGTGATAGATGGAAATACTCTTACTTTCACTATTAAACATAGTTAAGACTTTTACTCTTGATTTTCTAACTATGCCCCTTCACCAAGTATTTACGTGATCTCTATTCATATTTTTTCTAAACACGTTTCTTCAAGCTGAAGGTTCAGCACAGTCCTTACAGGTTTTAATAATGTGTTGGAAATTTCTTAAACCAAACAAATGACAAAAATATATTATCCTAAATAAGTTGTAGTTTAAAAAAATGTAAATAGTTATAATTTACACTTTAAAGCTACTGTTTTAAAGTTAATGAGGTCTTACTCTGAAGGTGACTGCAGGCCATCTCCAGTCCTTCTGAAATGTGAATATGAACCGATTCAAAGAGTCGACTCATACTTAATGACTCATCGTCTGTAATGAATCCTCTTCACTAAAGTGACTCCATTTTATGGAAGCGCAAGAAAATCAAGAAAAGTTTTTATGAAGCAGAAACTAAGATTTAATGTAACACAACAGTGCCGGTGACTAAAGGTGAGTGATTTATTTATTACTAACGACTTATAGGAACAATGCGGATATATTATAAATAAAACTCGATAGGAAACTTAGGAAATATGTAACGCGACTGTCAGGTTTGGAAGGAAGCAAACCTGCGTGTTCGTTACGGACGTTTAACGGTAAACACAAATAATCTTGAACAAAATAACCAGTTGACAAACAAACTTTCCTGGTGTGTTCCGATCGGCCTGAAGTACCCTGCGAAGTGCACTACACAGAGTAGTCAGCCATGTTAAGTGTGATTCCAAAGGCGCGAAACTGCTCATTTCAGAGGGAACTGTGAACGGTGAGGGAACAAGTGAACAACAGCCCTTCACTTCACCGGAAAAGGGAAAGAAAAAATTCCTGTCAGTCAGTGCGCCTCGCCGCAGCGTGAAAAAATAGAGATCAAATGTATACAGTATAATGATTATTATTAAAAATGACATCATATTAATTGGGCACAAAAAATAAATTAAAAAATAAATCTCCGTACATTTTGTTAATGTAAATGCCAATAGTATGTGTTTTATAATGGTATCAGTTGTTTGTTTTTAATAAATATTCAATACTTAGTATCAATATCAATTATTATTGGTAATAATAATTATTTATTAAAATGTATAGATTACTAGCCTATATAATACCAATGATTTCTTTTTTTAATTAAAGTTTAAATTATTTTACTATATTAATAAGATTTCGTCATCGATATTAATGGTAATAGGTTTATAAATCCTTTTTCGAGCTCCATTTCGAGATCCACACGACCCGTTGTTCACTTGTTCCCTACACCGTTCACAGTTCCCTTTGAACTGAACATTATTACTCCATGTGGTTTGGAATCACACTTAACATAGCTAAACACACTTGTGAAGTGTACTTCGCAGGGTACTTCAGGCTGATCAGAACGCATCTATTCTCTGCACACGGAGCAGGGAGTAGGGAGCATACTGTGAAGTACACTTCGGAATGGAACACAGCCATCGCCTGTAACTAATCGAAAGTGAACGAGTTTCAGCCTCGACTCCATTTTGTGGAAGTGTTAGAAAAGTTAAAACACAATGTTTATGTTTTATCAAGGAAACTGTCGTTAAAGCAGAAGATATTAATGTAACACAACAGGGCCGGGTGAATAAAGGTGAGTGATGTATTTATTACTAACAACGTATATACGAATAATGCAGATATTGTAAATAAAAACTCGTGTAAACCTCAGATGTAGGAAATGTGTAATGCGTGGGGTTCTGGTACAACCTAAAACAGGTATTGGTCGGGTATTACTGTATAAGACCGATATTACTATATAGAGATTGTACAGGAGCTTTTTCTCATTCTGCATTTGGGATTTATTATTTTTTGTGAAAGCGACAACGACACTGTCCGGTTTGGAAGCAGACACGGCGTGTTCGTTACAGAAGTTAAGACGTTTAATGATAAACAAACACAAACAACCTGAACAAAATAACCGGGGGACAAGCAAACAAATTACCATGGAACTAAACAACAGATGCAAGAACAAGGTGCGGTGAATTCTGGCAAATTAAAAAGTAAAAAAAAAAAAAACCACACACACAAAAAAAAGAAAGAAATAAAGACAGTCTATAGCCGCATGGCGCCCTCTAGGGGTTTTCCCTGACAAGGACACAATGTGTTGCACTTCTTACAGTAGTTAAAAGATTAGTACATCAAATGGAAACATTTATGTTTAATATTTTCCAAAATAACAAATTTAATATAAGTAAAAATAAATATTACTATTAATATTAGAAATAAATTTGAAAAGTAATGATATTCAATATAAAAGTGCGCCCTCTGCAGGACATGTGGCCACACATTTTACTGCAGATTTTAAAGCAATATCTTACATGACCTGGATGTTACTGAAATGAAAGTATAATCTGTATATTAGAAATCTTTAGCAAGTGTATCAATTTAAAAAAGTTTATTGTTTGATTTTAGGACATGTACAGATATATTTGACTATATAAAAAATGTACAGTGCTGTGAAAAAATATTTGCCCCTTATTGATTTTTTTTTTTGCATATTTGTCACACTTAAATGGTTGAGATTATTAAATAATTTTTTTAATATTACATAAAGATAACCTAAAGTAAGCTCACAATACTGTTTTAATCATTTAATGAATAATTTCGTTTATTAAGGGAAAAGGCTCTCCAAATCTGGCTGGCCCTATATGAAAAAGTAATTGCTACCTTGCTAAACCATGAATTAACTGTGACTTTTGGAAAGCTGAGTTAAATTTCACTTGCCACACCCAGGCCTGATTACTGCCATGCCTGTTAAGTCAAGAATTCATGTAAATAGAATCTGTCTGACAAAGTGAAGCATGCTAAGGGTGGCACAACCAATTATTAGGTTTAGTGGCAATTACTTTTTCACCTAGGGATGAACTTCTTATCTCCAGCCTTCATAACACCTCTTGGGTGTCCAAGAGCAGGACATGATTTATTGTGTTTTTGTCAGAGTTTAGTAGAGTAGATCTCTCAATATGAGGATATTCTTTTACATTTTCTTTCTACATAGTTTTAATCTGTCTGTATTGCACTATAGTCACATCCTTCATTTATTGCATCCTCTCTTTTATTAGTATTTTTTGATTACATACTTCCTGGTTCATTCTATCTATTACTACTTCCTGGTGCACCTTATGTACAGTTTTATTCCTAGTTTCATGTATTTTTATATACATATTATTTGACAGCATTTTACCTCTTTAATGCACCTTGAATTGTAAATTGTGTTTTCGTGATTTTTTTTTTACTTTTCTTTTTTCCTCATGCCACAATTCTTGCTTGTTGCTTACTTATTGTATAAAATGTATAATATAATATTATAATTATAATATTGTATAATATGTAATATTATAATTATAATATTGTATAATATGTGAACTGTAATAATACAGTTTTCCTGAGGGATTAATGAAGTACTCTATCTATCTATCTATCTATCTATCTATCTATCTAATTTTAAAGGTCAGTCCTGATGTCCAGGCTGATGACTAAATTCTGTAACACAGATTTTAAACCAAAGGATGATAAATGTTCTTTAGGTCAAAGATGTGAAAATGATTGTGAGGAACATTAACTTTTTAGCATTTAAAATTTGTTTTTGTATTTTCCAGGAGTGTAATCCACAGAGATCAGACTCTTCAGGACCTCAACTGCTAGTTCGTGGATACTAATATTGAAAGATGGAGACTGATGTTCTGGACACTGATGACGTGTCCCCACTCTCTAAAAAACAGTTACCTAATATGTCTTGGTATTTCAGTCATTAAATATTTATATCCAAATTACTAAGTGAGCACATGAAGGAAGTAATTTAAAAGTTTAAACCGTAAAGTGTTTCACTATTATTATGTATGTGACAAATAAAATTTTAATTTATCAACAAACTAACAGCCACCATAAAATGTATTATGTTAATTGCAAGTAAAATTTATCTCTCTTTAAATTAACAAGTTCAAATAATGTTGTTCAGTAAACTCCAGGGAGAGAGATCAGAATCAGCAGCACCCAGCTGTGTCTCCATGAAGAGTGATGTGTCTATGGATCGTCCTATTGTGTTTAAAGCTGGAGACTCCTCACCTCTACACAGGTAACGTCTCCTCACTGTTAATGTCACTGCTGAAGTCACAGTTAAAGGGAAATTTATCTAAATCAGTGGTCGGCAACCTTAAACACTCAAAGAGCCATTTGGAGCCATTTCTCAGAGAAAAGAAAACACTGGGATTTTTTTAAAATCTAAAATGAAGCTTAAACTGCATATATCATTGCTGACCCCTGATCTAGATAAACAGGATGGCAAACTAAATACTAAAATACAATATCGTTATTTTTAATGAAGCCACTATTAATTGTCCAAATATTTTCTCATCTTAATTAGGCAGGTTTTCTTGAAATGTGTTTGTAGTAGCTTTAAAATAAATGCTACTTGATTGCACATGCTATTTTGTTATGAGGGTAAATTATTATGTTTCAGTACAGTGTAACCTTGGATTGCGAGCATAATTTGTTCCGGAAGTGTGCTTGTGTATGAAAACACTCGTATATCAAAGCGAATAGCCCCAATAAAAAAATAATGGAAACTCACAGACGATTTGTTCCACAGCCCAAAAGGATTCATATAGAAATAATTAACACAAAATATGAAGTAAAAATAAAACAAATTAACCTGCACTTTACCTTTGAAAAACGCAGAGGTGACAGTTCTGTAATGTATGCCTTTATTAACAACAACAGAAAGGCATGAAATAGTTATAAAACTGACACACACTCCTCACCATTACTCACTATTGCTATCTAGTGGATATGTGGATTTATTGTTCACCTATCCACTAGATCAGGGCTCTCCAAATCCAGTCCTGGAGGGCCAGTGACCAGCACAGTTTGTAATTCACCAACACCTAAACACACCCACTGAATCTAGTAATTAACATTAGTTAAATCAGCTGTGTTTTAGAAGAAGAAGCACCAAACTGTGTTGGACACTGGCCCTCCAGGATTGGATTTGGAGACCCCTGCACTAGATGGCCATAGTGATGGTAATGAGAAGGATTGACGTATTCAAAAAGAATGGAGAACAAGCAGCTGAATGCGGGAAGTAGAAAGTGTGTGTTATACGTTTTTGACACAATCACTGCAAAAGAATCCTAACTGCAGTGATTGAGACCAGAGAAAGGAGGCGTGGGGGGTGCTGTGTAAGACGGGCACACACACACTTCCGTGCGAGTGCACACAAATACCTTCCCTGTGCGAAAAACATTGGCTCAGTTGTGGTCATGTTAGTCACTGCGTCAAAACAAGAAGCGCATGCGTGCCACATAATACTCGATGATATTTGGTACTCGTACAGTACAGACCAAAAGTTTGGACACACCTTCTCATTCAATGAGTTTTCTTTATTTTCATGACTATGAAAATTGTAGATTCACACTGAAGGCATTAAAACTATGAATTAACAAATGTGGAATTATATACATAACAAAAAAGTGTGAAACAACTGAAAATATGTCATATTCTAGGTTCTTCAAAGTAGTCACCTTTTGCTTTGATTACTGCGTTGCACACTCTTGGCATTCTCTTGATGAGCTTCAAGAGGTAGTCACCTGAAATGGTCTTCACTTCACAGGTGTCCCCTGTCAGGTTTAATAAGTGGGATTTCTTGCCTTATAAATGGGTTTGGGACCATCAGTTGTGTTGTGCAGAAGTCAGGTGGATACACAGCTGATAGT